>VDFB02279134.1:0-29712 GCA_007258455.2 Sequoia sempervirens | reverse complement strand
TAAATCAATGTTTGTTTTCCTCCCTACCATATTGGCATGAAGTTTCATGGGCTCTAGCCAAACCCCTGAGCCAAAGAAGGAGTTAAGGTCCATGGAAAATCCCATGGAGTCTTACCATACACCACAAGGAAAAGGAACCCGCAAAAAGATGGGTGTTTTGAACCAAATTCTATAACACTATAGTGTTTTTTATGGGTTAAGAAGTACACAAAAAATAGATATCCTAGTAAAAAAAATAATAATGGGATTTGAAGACGATTATAAGAAGATTGGTAAGTGGAATATATAGAAGAATGGACAATAGAGGAAAGAATATGATAAAACATATTCACACAACACAAGTAATGTATGTAACAGTTGACTCAATGCACTTGCAGCTTTACCTGCAAAAGATAGTGATAGTTGCATTGTCTATTATCTGTTGAACTTTATATCTTTAGTCGATAGCCTATTTGTTTGAAGTTTCTATTTCTTGAGAAGCCAAAATTTAATTGTGCAGTATGTGTAAAGATTGAGATGGATGAGGGAAAAAGAATATCATGAAACATATTGATATAAGATTCAAGCTACATTGTTTTGGAGTAGATATTGAAAACAAATATAGAAATTATATAGCAGGTATTAGAATAACACGTGTTTGGTAGTAAATATCACACACAAAGAGGAAAATTGTATTGAGTGTCCTAAAATATAGACAGATACATATGCACATATATACATACTCAATTCCCTGATTGATATATTAAAATACCCATATAGGAAAATATACATATGCATATATCTAGACAAAGATATACATACATATGTATATCTAAATAGGTTTGTATATATTATGTTTGTGTATTTATGTAGACTATGATTTTAAGTAGAGTTTAAAGTAGCATGTATAGGTATTGTCTATTTTGTGTAAAAATCACTACTATACAGTTATAGCATTGAATCATATAGTATTGACATGTTGATAAGAAAAAATAATTTAATTGTGCAGTATGCGTAACATATTCATAATGCCAGAATGGCTCTTCTAGCAATGCATATGAATCAATATATTTTCTTGCATATTTTGCAGTATACTTCCCCACACTATAACATTGAATATTGCATTTGCTTCCTGCTCCGCGATTTCACCACAATACACATATATATACATATATGGAAACATATATATACATGTACATATATATACATATACATATACATCTATACACATACATATATATAGATATACATATATAGATACATATACATGCATGCATATGCATACATATACATATATATACATACATATATATATATATGTACATGCATATATTGTAAAGTTGGGCTCCACTATTTTCCATTAGATAATATAGAGAAACAAGAAAATTGTAAAAGAACTATCAAGGAAACACTAGAGAGCGACATACATCAGATTCTTAAGTATCATTCTAATACCTCTTACAACTGTTACATAGACTACTTGGCTTCTACCAATATGTTGCATGATACTCTTTTTCTGTCATTTGTTCAAATCTTCCTATAACAAACTCTTATTTATCGTTGTTCTTTTTCTTTGTAAGGAAAGAAAATGTATTGGTTAAGTTGTATTGTTGAAAGAGCCATTGTGGTGTTTCTTGCATATGAGGCTATTTTAAGAATAGCCATCCTTAGGTACGTTCTATAACAGATTTGAGAGTTTTGAAACTGTTGTGCTGTGAAGTTTGTAAGTCCTTTTACATGGGTATTTTGTATAAATGTTTTGTCCATAATATTGAATACCAAACAATGCAACTTAAATTTCCAATTAAGGTTGTGGTGCTATATGCATTTTGGATAGATCGTTGCATCATATAATTTTTGTGATAACATAGAGGAAATAGGTGTCGCCTTGGAGAATTGGGTTTGAATAATTGATTTGGAAGGTTGGAAGGATAGACACATTTTTTGACGTTTATAGAGTTTTGTTACAATTTCCCTACTTCTCTATATGTAAACATGGGTTGGGGGTGGTGGAGTTGGTGTCCTTGATACGTGGAAGTTGAGTGGTAAGTGTTTTTTCGCACAAGGGTGGAGCTTAGCAATTACATGGGTTGGGGGTGGTGGATTTGGTATCCTCAAACAAGGTAAATACAATGTTCAATGTTGCAATATGGGAAAGTATACTTTGATGAAGTTATGTTGTTGAAAGAGCCATTGTGGTGTTGGTTTGGTACTAGAATATTATTAAAATCATCGCATTTGGCTCCATTTTTTAGGAGATTGCAGGGTTTTGAAACTGTGGTGGTGCAAAATTTGTAAGTGATTTCACATGGGTATTTTTTAAAATCATTGATGATTACTTAATTGAGATTGGAAAAAATGGATACATTGTAAATAATGATTTAACTGGAAAACCTCCACCTGCAAAGAGCGATAATCTATTTGAAGTCTCCAAGATGGGTATAACGTCAAAGATAAAAACATATAACAAGAAGACATTAACAATAAATTAATCATCTATGCAAAACACCAATGTCAAAAAGAGTATAACCCCACAAACTTCATTAAAAATTATAGATGCATTGTCTCATACTAAATACTATAGAGAAATAGAGAAATTGTAAAAGAGGTATTAGAGTAACACTAATGTAGTTTGGATTCTCGATTAAGTTTGTATATATATATATATATATATATATATATAGATACATATGTACTAGTTGGTTTGGTAGTAGAGTATTGTAAAAATTGTCGACTTCGGCTCCGTTTCCTAGTAGATTGTGGGGTTTTAAAACTGTTTCCCTCGTGAGTCTGTAACTGAGTATACATGGGTGTTTTTCAAAAATGATTTATTTATGTGTTTATGTTAAAATTGTTGTTGTGTGGAATCTGCAAGTCATTTTGTGTGGGTGCCTAGCATTATGGTTTTATATGGATGAAGAAATTGTAGTTAAATCTTGTTTCTTTTGCCCAAAAAATATCTCTCCCTAAGAAGACGAAAAGATAAATGTAGGAACATGGACAAATGTACTTTGTAGAGTAAACTATGGGTTGTGCTTTTTCGTTGTGCCTATTGCAAACATCATGCAACAACTCTTTTGAAATTTCTCTATTTGAGTGGAAAATTTACTCCAAGGAAATGTAGCTTGAATTTTTTATTAAGCCTATTCCATTGTGGGGAAGTTGTGCAGTTTATAGGTACTCATTGGCTCTATGAGTTCTATTTAATATGGGTTTCATGCCAAACAATGGAGCTTCAAATTTTCCAACGGGGATGGCACCCTTTTTTTTGTGGCGACATGGGTGTTGGTAATTATGTGGGCTCGTGGGCATGGAGAATGGTGTCGTTGTAATGGGGAAGGTGAATGGCAAGAGTTTTTTGGCGCAAGTGCCAATGCATCTTCCCGACAGTGTACGGGGGTGGAGGCTAGAGTAAATGTTATATTGAATATTGTCGTGTGGGAAAGCATACTTTGATTAAGTTGTATTGTTGAAAGAGCCATTGTGGTGTGGGTGAATTGGATTTTCTGATGCCAGGGATGACCCACTTGATGGGAACTTGTGCGTGTTTTTTTTTTTTGTGGAAACATGGAGTTTGGTAACTACATGGGTTGGAAATGGTGTAGCTTCTCGACTCAATACACGAGATGTAGTACCCCTCTATTTATGCTTATGTTTTATGTTAGCATGCTTTAACATATGTTAGACTTTGGTACTTTGGTTTGGATATTTTGATCCCTGACTTTGAGCGACAGTGGATTCACTTTGTGATATGATGATACATTGTATGGTGATAATTAATTTCTGACATGTTTTGTTATAGTGTAGAATTTTCCTTCAGATGTTATTGTTATATATATGTTTATGATGGACTTATTGTTATTTAATTTGTCAGTCTGATGTGACGTGTATTGGTGTGGAGAACGGAGTTCCATCACTCGCTTGTGAGTCCCCTGTGATTTCTGTGATTTTCTCCACATGGTGTGTTTGTACAATGGATTATATATATATATATATATGTATGTCATTTGTGTGATTGCAGGATTGCAGGTACATGACACCGACTCCACCTGGTTACTCAGGTCTAAGCGTGTCAAGACTTAACGGAAATGTTGATTGGGAGGTAGTAACATGGTTTATCCTAGTCTAGTCTTAAACCCAATCACAGTACATCGTCAATTTTAGTTTGGAGTCTTTGGTTGTCTTGTTTGTCCCTGGTTGGATTAATTGTTTTGAAAGGAAAATTTTGTTTATTTTAAGATAGTTTATTATACTTAAATTTACTGTTGTTTTAAATTAATTTTAAATATTGAAAAATAAGGTTTACATTTTATTTAATTAATTAATTAGTTTGTTTGGTTAAGTAATTTAATTATTGGGATTAAATTTATTTAATTAAATAAATTAATTAATTAAATTAAAATTGTTTTAATTGTGTGAATAGATTTAATTTTAAATTAATTATTATGTGGGAAATTTGTATTTTGAAAATTGAAAATTGAAAATTCTTTAAAAAGGCATTCAATTTTTGATAAGGAGGAAATGAATGATTGTCGTGAGGTTGTTGAAAGATATTTGTTTTCTCGACATGTGTGCCAGTGTAATTAATTTTTTTTTGGGTGGAGGATTTTCTCAGAGGTTATCTGGGATTTGGGGAAAAATAGAGGATTACCTTTCCTTCACGAAAAATAAAAGAATAGGGTGCTGTTAAAATTGTTTTCAAAGAATTTGTGATTTCCTTTTGTATTGTTGTATATTTCTGGAAGTTCTCTAGTTGAGATTTTGGCATATTGGGAATTTGTGTTTGGGAAAGGCTTTGGAAGCTTCAGGCAAAGCAACTCTTCACCAGACAAGTTTTTGAAGCTACAAGAAAATAGGTATTTCCCTTGTGTTTTTAATTTGTTTGCTTTAGAAAAGAATGTCTGTGAAAAGAAATTTCATTTTATTAAAATCCCTGTATTTCTCAAGAAAAATTGTTTACTGTATTACAAAAGAAAACTTTTGTAGCTTTCTCTCTGTAAAAAAAAAAAAGAATAACTAATTGTGAGGGAAATCATTTGTTGAAAAATGAAATAGAGACTTCTGGGAATAGAATAGAATTTATTTGGGAAAAATATTGTACATATTGTAGAAATTATTCAGTTTCCCCATTACAATCCTGAAGAAATTTCTCAATTTTCCCATAGGAAAACCTTGTGAATTTGTATATATATATATATATTATACATATAACATTCATATATAAATTAGATTGTAAAAGTTTTGTATTTTCTTTTGAAATCACCGTACAGGCGAGATTCGGATTTGGGAAAATTATTAAAAAAAAAAAAGAAACATGAATATTGTCGTTCGTATCTTATTTTATATAAATTTGTTTTTTTTTTTTTTAAAAATACATGTTAATTTTAGGGGAGCCGAAGCGCTCATGGCAGAGCCACCCGTGACCGACCCCGCAGGGGGACGGTAGCGAGGGCCAAGCCCAGCACCGCCCTCATGGGCAGCGCTCGGCTCAGCCGCCCGCGGCCGAGCCCTGTGGGGCAGGCTGCGAAGGCAGCCCTACTCGTGGACTGTGTGGACTGTGTGGAATGTTAGGGAAAAAGCCCACGGCCGCGAGTTCGGCCATACCCTAACTTAGAATGTATAAACAGTATTTTGAGTATTTTTAGATTTCGTGAATATAGATTCATGAATAATATGTATTTCGAATTTTATTATCTGTAACTTTTACTCAATAATATATATATATATATATATATATATATATATATATATATATATTTATGTATATATATATATGTATGTTTTAATATTACATTGAAAATTTAATATAGTTATTTGTTTGAAATTTAAATGATTAAATAATGATTCAGGTGCATGTAGATATATGATAAGTATGAGAATAACTAGTTCTGAAACATTATGAATGAAAGAGAAAATTTAGTCTTTATTTTTATGAGAAATTGAGAGAGTTAAAATTAGAATAAATTGATACAATTTCCTTTATTGTTTGAGAAAAGAATTACGTTCAAGTTGATATATTTTTTTGTTAATTTTTATTAAATGACTGGATTTAGTAAATCCGAATAGTAGATGTTTAAATTTCCTGATTTGCTTTAAATTTGTGTTTCCTTTTTATTGGGAAAATTGGGCATATTATAGATGAATAAGTCTTCCAGATTAGTTTGTATAGTAAGGGTGTTGTTATTGTTGAAAACACAATCTTCGAGTTGTCTAGGGTAGTGCACATGTTATAGTATGGTGTTTTGACACCTAGATTTTTGAACAAAGATTTAATGACCGTTATGTGTCATTTGGTGTTATATGTTGATTTTTGTGCACTTGATTACCTTAGTTAGGGAACTTAGATTTCCTTTGTTATGTTTAGGGGAGTGGCTCTATGTGAGGGCCAGCACACAAAGTGGTGCCAGGGTAACTTACAAAGAGTTAGCAAGTCAGTGAAAACTAAAACAAAACATTAGTTATCTTAAAATCTTTAATAAGATTAATATGCCTCGCTTATAGACTCTAGAGCTAGTTCAGTCTTGAGTATAAGTTGAGATGGCCTGGAATGGCAAATCAATATCTTGTTACTTTAAAAGATATTTGATTCCGCAATAGTTTGCATATGGGGCCGGGTTTCGTAAGAGGTTACCAGGGTAACCCAAGTAGGGGGCCGGAACCTAGGAAGAAACACCAGGGTAACCTTTGCAACATTGTGATGAAACTCCACCTAAAATAACAGTTTACCTTGTGTACTTGGCATAGTTGATTGTCTTAATTCTAGAAGCAATGTAACCATCTCTAGCACGGGGGGTGTACCTACGGGTACCACATGGTTGGGTGGAATGTGCACCTTACTCCGTTGGGTCCCCAGTTTATGATCATGGCAACGAGAACTTCATGGAAGGAGAGCTCGTACTTGGATATATATGTGTACTTCTTTTATTGCATCAATGGAAATCTTGTATTTGAAACATCCCTCAATTGTTTATGAGGTGAACATTTGTAAAATGTAATTGTAATCTATTATTTGACCTACCTCATCTGAAGAATTAGTATTGTAATGTTATTTCAAATGCTATGTAAGAATCATATTTGTACTTTATACTATCATGAATGGAATTCAAATGTTGTGCAATGTTTACTTTTAAAGTTTATGTTAATTGAATAAATGCAATGCTAAATACTAAAGTTGTCTATGGAATCTCAAGTAGTGTAACGTCGCGTAACTTAGTGAATGTATGCAATTAATTAAATTAATATTAACACTTTAAAAAAAAATTATTTCACTTTTGTAGACAATTGCAACATTCCTTAGGTTACAAGACGGGGCATTACAGATTGGTATCAGAGCCAAGGTTTCTAACACTGGACGCTCTGGGTAATTGTGAGCCCATTAGGTTGACCTAGTACGTAGTGTCGCTATCTGATAGCCTTGGTTGATTAGTATCTGAGACTCATTATTGTTCATGTGTAGGATCATGCCTAGACAACGTGGTAGAGGTCGTGGTAGAGGTCGAGGTGGAGGCCGAGGGCTAATCCCTCAGGTTACTCCCCCTCTGAGCCCTCATTAGAGTGATCAGGCAGAGCAGTTGGATCAGAGAAATGAGGGACAGAATCCTGAACAGTCAGGAGTAGAGGGTTCACAGATACACCCTTTATTAGAGGAGGTCCTAGCTTGACTTGGACCTAGACAGGAAGTTGAGCAGGAGGTTGTTAGAGAGCGTGATAGATCTCCAAGGAGAGTAGATGATACAGTGCATCAGGATGCTATTATTGCAGGACATATGCGGGATTTATTGAGGGAACACCCTCCTACTTTTGATGGTACAGGAGGTGGATTAGAGGCAGAGACTTGGCTATTGGACTTGGGTAGATGTTTCGCCATGCACCCATATGGTAGCAATACTCAAGCGAGATGCGCTATCATGCATCTGAGAGGATTCACCTCTACTTGGTGGCGCCTAGAGGAGAAGAAGCTCCACTTAGATATTGGGTCAGTGTCTTGGGAGATGTTTCTGGAGAGGTTTAGAGCACGGTTCCTATCGGAACACTGGAGGAAATGATAGGCTGACGAGTTCCATGATTTACATCAGTTGGCTCTATCTGTTGAGCAATATGAACGTAGATTTTATGAACTCAAGCAGTATGCAGGAGTTGGAGATGATGAGGCGATGCTAGTTCAGCACTTCATCAGGGGCTTAAATGCCCGCATTAGTGGTGGAGTTAGAGTCTTTGAGCCAAAGACTATGGAAGTTGCTGTGGAGAAGGCTCGTATAGTGGAAGAGAATCTTGTTATGGCGTTAGGTGGTCACACAGGAGTACAAATTGGCAGTGCTCCTGCAGCAGGTTTTAGTCCACAAGGTGGACAGGCATAGACAGGGGGTTCCTCTAGGAACCAACAGACACCCTCAAAGGGTGGGCAACAGCAGCAGCAGCGTACACCTCAAAAGAATAATAATCCACAACCACAACAAAGTAATAGCCCGTAGTCATGAAAGAACCACAATTGGTGGCACAACAAGCGTAATAGACAGGATCAGCCTGCTCAAAGTGCTCAGTCTACTGTCAGTAGAGGTAGTTTCCAGCAATCCAATGCACCTTCGGGTGGCAGAGGATTTGGTAGAGACACTGGCTGTTACTCGTGTGGACAGCAGGGACACATTGCTAGGCAGTGTCCGATGAGAGGTTCTTCTGGTTTTGGGCCTCGAACTACAGCTTCAGAGCCTACAGTTGGTGATGCAGGATGATCACATACAGTTTATGCTACAGTTAATGACCGCTAATCTGATCACTAGAACACAATGGTCGAGACTTCAGGTAAGTTACATGGTGTTAGTGTTTCCATTCTTTTTGATTCCGGAGCTACCGACTCCTTTATTTCACCTACCATCATTGAGCGATGTGGTCTTGTGGTGGTAAATCAAGGCGGTAAGTGGCAGGTAGAATTCACCTCTAGGGTGAAAGTAGCAGTAGAGAACCTTGTACATAATTGTGAACTTAAAATTGGTATGTTAACTACCTTAGTAGATCTACATGTTACACCTTTAGGATCGTATGACAGTTTTAGGTATGGATTGGTTAGCATTTCATCATGTTGTGATCGACTGTCGACTTAAGACAGTTAGTTGCATTAATGATTTAGGTGTGAAAGTGGAAATCATAGGTATACAAAGACCTATCTCTTTGCGGATGATATTTGTTATGCAATTAAAGAGATGTCTTCGTCAGGGTTGTCAACTGTTTGCCACAACAGTTACTGATTTGGAAGAAGGTGAGAGTCGAGAGATATCTCTTGATGATCATCCTATTCTTAGGGAATTCGCTGATGCGTTTCCTGATGATATACCTGGAATGCCACCAAAGAGGGATATTGATTTCAGAGTTGACCTAGTTCCTGGAGCTGAGCCTATATCTCGAGCTCCATCTAGAATGACTACTCAGGAGTTAGAGGAACTTTGTATCCAGTTAGAGGAACTTTTAGAAAAAGGATTTATCCATCTGAGTGTTTCTCCATGGGGAGCACCTGTCATCTTCGTAAAGAAGAAGGACAGATCACTTAGACTATGCATTGACTATCGTCAATTGAACAAGGTTACGATTAAGAATCGTTATCCTTTGCCTAGAATCGATGATCTTTTCGATCAGATCAAGGGAGCTAATGTGTTCTCTAAAATCGATTTGAAAACTGGTTACCATCAATTGTGAATTGCTGAAGCAGACATTCATAAAACTGCATTTCGTACTCGTTATGGGCACTATGAATTCACAGTAGTACCGTTTGGGTTAACGAACGCACCATCAGTATTTATGAGTTTAATGAATGGTGTTTTTTGTACATACCTTGATCACTTTGTCCTTGTATTTCTCGATGATATTTTGATCTATTCGAGAAACATGAAGGAGCATGAAGAGCATTTGAGACAGGTATTGCAATGTTTAAGGGAAAATCGATTGTATGCGAACCTTAAGAAGTGTGACTTCTTTCAAACTGAAGTAAAATACCTTGGACATGTGATTTCTAGGAAAGGTATTGTTGTGGATCCTTCGAAGATTCAAGCTATTGTAGATTGGCCTGTGCCTACTAATGTAGGTGAAGTTCATAGTTTTATGGGTCTATCTGGTTATTAGAGGCAGTTTGTTCAGGGATTTTCTAGAATTGGTCATCCTATTACTTCTCTTCAGAGAAAAGGGAAGAAGTTTGTTTGGACAGAGCAGTGTCAGTTGGCTTTTCAGACACTTAAAGAAAAGTTGACTAATGCGCCTATATTAATTGTTCCTGATCCTACTAAGGATTTTGTTGTTTGCACGGATGCATCCTTAGAGGGTTTGGGAGCAGTTTTGATGCAAGATGGGCGTGTGATTGCTTATGAGTCTCGCAAACTCAAGGATCACGAATTAAACTATCCCACGCATGATTTAGAACTTGCTGCAGTAGTGCATGCATTAGTTTGATGGAGGCATTTCATATTGGGTCACCGTTTCAAACTTCATACTGATCACTGTAGTCTACAATACATTTTTACACAACCTAACTTGAATGCTAGACAGAGACTGTGGATGGATTTCTTGTGTGAATACGATTTTGAAGTGAAATATGTTCAAGGAAAAGAGAACGTAGTGGCTGACGCTCTTAGTCGTCGTCGACATGAGATCTCTGCTACTACTCTTGAAGTAGATTTGAGAGGTCAAATATTAGTAGCACTTCCTATTGATAGATTGTATCAGGAAGTAAAGTCGGAGATTGAATCTAGTAGACCTTTAGAAGGTTGATTTGCAGGGTATGTCCTTGAACCAGATGGTATATTACGGCATTTAGGTCATATCTATGTACCACATTTTGAGGGTCTTCGTACATTAGTTATGACTGAAGCACATCGAGCTCCGTACTCAGCTCATCTAGGTGTTAAGAAAATGCATGTGGATCTTCAGCAATTGTATTTCTGGCCTAGTATGAAACGTGATATTGCTGACTATGTATCGAGATGTCTTGAATGCCAGCGAGTCAAAGCTGAGCATCAACATCCCGTTGGATTATTGCAGCCACATCTCATTCCTGAATGGAAATGGGATATTATATTTGTTGACTTTATTGTAGGGTTACCTACGTCGTCACGTCGACATGATGCCATTATGGTAACTGTTGACCGATTGACTAAGGTAGCTCATTTTTCACCAGTACGATCATCTTACAATGCTTCATCCATAGTTAGGATATTCATGGAGGACATAGTTAGATTGCATGGGATTCCTCGTAGGATTATATCTGATAGAGATCTCGTATTTACATCAGCCCTATGGACTTCATTACAACATGCTTTAGGTACACAGTTGAACTTTAGTTCAGCGTATCATCCTCAAACCGATGGAAAAATGGAAAGAGTTAATCAAATATTAGAGGATATGCTTAGAATGTATGTAATGGACCAACAGTCACGTTGGGAGGATTATCTGTATTTAGTAGAATTTGCTTACAATAACGGATATCAAAGTTCCATAGGTAGCCACCATTTCAGGCATTATACGATCGTCCTTTTCGAACTCCATTGAGTTGGGATTGACTAGAGGATAGATTATTACTTGGTCCTGATATGCTTCGAGACATGGAGCAACAGGTTGACCGTATTAGGGAACATTTGATAGCAGCACAGGATGGGCAAAAGAAATATGCCGATGCTCATAGAATAGACCGACAGTTTGCAGTTGGAGATAGAGTGTTTCTTCGAGTGCGACCGCGAAAGAGTCCAATCCGTTATGGAAAAGGCTCTAAGCTTGCGCCTCGTTTTGTTGGGCCATTTGAGATCCTAGAGAGGATTGGTCATGTGGCATATCGACTCGCCTTACCACCCAGTTTTTCACGTATCCATGATGTTTTTCATGTATCAGTTCTTAGACCATATCATCCCGACATTTCTCATGTACTTGATTGGAATGTGTTACAGGTAGAGGACGGGAAACTGGCTTTGGAGCCCATGGCCATTCTACAACGTTGGACGCTCGGTCTCAGGGGTCGAGACGTTGATCAGGTGAGTGTCCAATGGGATCCTAGCCATGAGGCTTTTGCTACTTGGGAGGATGCGACATGCATGAGGGAACTTTATCCCTATCTGTTCACAGGCTTTCAGGAGCAAGCCTGATCCTAGGGGGGAGGATGTAGTACCCCTCTATTTATGCTTATGTTTTCTGTTAGCATGCTTTCACATATGTTAGACTTTGGTACTTTGGTTTGGATATTTTGATCACTGACTTTGAGCGACAATGGATTCACTTTGTGATATGATGATACATTGTATGGTGATAATTAATTTCTGACATGTTTTGTTATAGTGTAGATATTTCCTTCAGATGTTATTGTTATATATATGTTTATGATGGACTTACTGTTATTTAATTTGTTAGTCTGATGTCACGTGTATTGGTGTGGAAAACGGAGTTGCATCACTCGCTTGAGAGTGCCCTATGATTTTCGTGATTTTCTCCGCACGGTGTGTTTGTACAATGGATTATATATATATGTATGTCATTTGTGTGATTGCAGGATTGCAGGTACATGACACCGACTCCACCTGGTTACTCAAGTCTAAGCGTGTCAAGACTCAACAGAAATGTTGATTGGGAGGTAGTAACATGGTTTATCCTAGTCTAGTCTTAAACCCAGTCACAGTACATCGTCAGTTTTAGTTTGGAGTCTTTGGTTGTCTTGTTTGTCCCTAGTTGGATTAATTGTTTTGAAAGGAAAATTTTGTTTATTTTAAGATAGTTTATTATACTTAAATTTACAGTTGTTTTAAATTAATTTTAAATGTTGAAAAATAAGGTTTTACATTTTATTTAATTAATTAATTAGTTTGTTTGGTTAAGTAATTTAATTATTGGGATTAAATTTATTTAATTAAATTAATTAATTAATTAAATTAAAATTGTTTTAATTGTGTGAATAGATTTAATTATAAATTAATTATTATGTGGGAAATTTGTATTTTGAAAATTGAAAATTGAAAATTCTTTAAAAAGGCATTCAATTTTTGATAAGGAGGAAATGAATGATTGTCGTGAGGTTGTTGAAAGATATTTGTTTCTTCTTGACATGTGTGCCAGTGTAATTAATTTTTTTTTGGGTGGAGGATTTTCTCGGAGGTTATCTAGGATTTGGGGAAAAATAGAGGATTACCTTTTCTTCACGGAAAATAAAAGAATAGGGTGTTGTTAAAATTGTTTTCAAAGAATTTGTGATTTCCTTTTGTATTGTTGTATATTTCTGGAAGTTCTCTGGTTGAGATTTTGGCATATTGGGAATTTGTGTTCGGGAAAGGCTTTGGAAGCTTCAGGCAAAGCAACTCTTCACCAGACAAGTTTTTGAAGCTACAGGAAAACAGGTATTTCCCTTGTGTTTTTAATTTGTTTGCTTTAGAAAAGAATGTCTGTGAAAAGAAATTTCATTTTATTAAAATCATTGTATTTCTCGGGAAAAATTGTTTATTGTATTACAAAAGAAAACTTTTGTAGCTTTCTCTCTGTAAAAAAAAAAAGAATAAATAATTGTGAGGGAAATCATTTGTTGAAAAATGAAATAGAGACTTCTAGGAATATAATAGAATTTATTTGGGAAAAATTTTGTACATACTGTAGAAATTATTCAGTTTCCCCATTACAATCCTGAAGAAATTTCTCAATTTTGCCATAGGAAAACCCTATGAATTTGTATATATATACAAATATATATATATACAAATATATATATATATATACAAATATATATATATATATAAATATATATTATACATATAACATTCGTATATAAATTAGATTGTAAATGTTTTGTATTTTCTTTTGAAATCGCCATACAGGTGAGATTCGGATTTGGGAAAATTATTAAAAAAAAAAAAAGAAACATGAATATCGCCGTCCATATCTTATTTTATATAAATTTGTTTTGTTTTGAAAAAAAAATACATGTTAATTTTAGGGGAGCCGAAGTGCTCATGGCAAAGCCACCCACGGTTGACCCGGCAGGGGGACGGTAGTGAGGGCCGAGCCCAGCGCCGCCCTCATGGGCAGCGCTCGGCTTAGCCGCCCGTGGCCGAGCCCTGTGGGGCAGGCTGCAAAGGCAGCCCTACCTGCGGACTGTGTGGACTGTGTGGACTGTGCAGACTGTTAGGGAAAAATCCCACGGCCGCGAGTTCGGCCATACCCTAACTTAGAATGTATAAATAGTATTTTGAGTATTTTTGGATTTCGTGAATATAGATTCATGAATAATATGTATTTCAAATTTTATTATCTGTAAATTTTACTCAATAATATATATATATGTATGTTTTAATATTACATAGAAAATTTAATATAGTTATTTGTTTGAAATTTAAATGATTAAATAATGATTCAGGTGCATGTCATTAACTAGTTCTGAAACATTATGAATGAAAGAGAAAATTTAGTCTTTATTTTTATAAGAAATTGAGAGAGTTAAAATTAGAATAAATTGATACAATTTCCTTTATTGTTTGAGAAAAGAATTGCATTCAAGTTGATATATTTTTTTGTTAATTTTTATTAAATGACTGGATTTAGTAAATCTGAATAGTAGATGTTTAAATTTTCTTATTTGCTTTAAATTCGTGTTTCCTTTTTATTGGGAAAATTGGGCATATTATAGATGAATAAGTCTTCCAGATTATTTTGTATAGTAAGGGTGTTTTTATTGTTGAAAACACAATCTTCGAGTTGTCTAGGGTAGTGCACATGTTATAGTATGGTGTTTTGACACCTCAATTTTTGAACAAAGATTTAATGACCATTGTGTGTCGTTTGGTGTTATATGTTGATTTTTGTGCACTTGATTACCTTAGTTAGGGAACTTAGATTTCCTTTGTTATGTTTAGGGGAGTGGCTCTGTGTGAGGGCTAGCACACAAAGTGGTGCCAGGATAACTTACAAAGAGTTTGTAAGTCAGTGAAAACTAAAACAAAACATTAGTTATCTTAAAATCTTTAATAAGATTAATATGCCTCGCTTATAGACTCTAGAGCTAGTTCAGTCTTGAGTATAAGTTGAGAAGGCCTAGAATGGAAAATTGATATCTTGTTACTTTAAAAGATATTCGATTCCACAATAGTTTGCATATGGGGCCGGGTTTCGTAAGAGGTTACCAGGGTAACCCAAGTAGGGGGCCGGAACCTAGGAAGAAACACCAGGGTAACCTTTGCAACATTGTGATGACACTCCACCTAAAATAACAGTTTACCTTGTGTACTTGGCACATTTGATTGTCTTAATTCTAGAAGCAATGTAACCATCAGTTAGTTATGTACTTGTGTCTAGGGTGAATAGGTTATGTTTAGGTAACCATATTACTATCTCCTAGCATGGGGGGTGGACCTACGGGTACCACATGGTTGGGTGGAACGTGTACCTTACTCCGTTGGGTCCCTAGTTTATGATCATGGCAATGAGAACTTCATGGAAGGAGAGCTCGTACTTGGATATATATGTGTACTTCTTTTATTGCATCAATGGAAATCTTGTATTTGAAACATCCCTCAATTGTTTATGAGGTGAACATTTGTAAAATGTAATTGTAATCTATTATTTGACCTACCTCATCTGAAGAATGAGTATTGTAATGTTATTTCAAATGCTATGTAAGAATCATATTTGTACTTTATACTATCATGAATGGAATTCAAATGTTGTGCAATGTTTACTTTTAAAGTTTATGTTAATTGAATAAATGCAATGCTAAATACTAAAGTCATCTATGGAATCTCAAGTAGTGTAACGTCGCGTAACTTAGTGAATGTATGCAATTAATTAAATTAATATTAACACTATAAAAAAAAATTATTTCACTTTTGTAGACAATTGCAACATTCCTTAGGTTACAAGACGAGGCATTACACGAGAACTAAATTCTTGTGTATAATATTTAGTAACAAATAAGTGTTATTCTAATACCTTTCATACAATTCCTCTATTACAGTTGAATATATATGTGTGTGTGTGTGTATATGTATTTTTTTATGCTTTGAATCATTGATTTTTAGATACAATTCACATTGTATGTAAATATATATATGCCTAATATGAGAGGGAAAGGAAAAAGTGGAAATTGCATGTTTGCTCACTTTCCCATGACATTGGCATCATGAAGCCTTATGGGCCCCTGGAAAACTGTGAGCCAGGTAAAATCTGAAACACTGAACACAAATGTGATGGAGTTTCATTATATATTAGAGAATAGTGAAGTCGCTAAAAAAATTCTATGTTTCGGGTATGTGCAGGATCATCATGGAAAAAACAGGCCCTTAAATGGAAAAAAATTTAGAAAAATCAAAGTTAGGCAACTTGACGTAAAAATTTGAATAATTTATCTATATTATTTCAAAATTATGTAAGAATAGAATCTATATAAAATTGAATTTAGTTTCTAAACTACTAGGTTTATTTTTAAAAAAAATCTATTTGGTGAAATTTTGAAATTTCAATGCAATAGTACTTAAATTTCAAGGAAAAAATAAGAAGTAGGTGTCTGTCTAACCACCATAACCACAATAAAATGATAATATTTTTTTATAATATTTCAGACATAAGTAGAGAACTCATGTCTGAATGTGATGCATATTTTTTGTAATTTTTTTCCAAGTAAATAATTAATTATGATTTTTTTATTACAACTTTTAAAAAATATAAAAAACTCGTATGTCTAACCACCTTAACTTGGTCAAAACTTCATGAAATTCATTTTTTGTTTTTTTAATCCTATAGTATGCAAAGCATAGAATGTGATGCATGTTTTGGATTCCAAAAATGTGATACCATTTGAAAGCTATAGATGTTTTTCAATCAACCTATCAATCAAGACTTTAATCATAATTCAAATAGAAAATGAATAATAATTATTTATTAAATTTAAAGTAAAGCATAATTTATATTGGTGGAAAGCTAAGAATCTCCTTTAAAAACCCTTTTTATTTCATTAATTATGGGCAGAAAAAAAATTGTTAGCCACATACCCTAGAAATACCCATCATATTGCCACTTTTTGGCCCATCATGATCCTGCACATACCCTTCCAATATATGTATTTGTTTTCCTATAGTTTTTTTTTCTCCAATAACTTTATACGAAAACAGAATACCTGATAAAGAATTGTAGAACATCAAATTCCACAGATGAAGTACACAAATATTGTTTAAAGGAAGACATCAAAGAAATAGAAAAGGTTTTGTTTCAAAGCATACAATGTATGGGAATAACTTTATAGACATACCTAATTTTGGTATGTTATCTAACCATGCAGAAAGAAAAGGGGAAAGTGTACAACTTTGCTATGCATTGAAGTCCATGTCTAGCCCTGCAATAAGAAAAGGGTTAAATCTATAAGCTAGTAAATTATAAATTTACAAAACAAAACTATCAAAATATATATTTGTGGTTAGATGTGTATGAAACAGCCAAAAAGACAGAGGCAAAACAATTTACAGCAACAATACATCTACAAGATAGTGCAGATTCCAGAACACAACACTTGTTAAACGTTCAATCTATGAACCAGTGGAAGTGCATGGTAGGTTCTGACCATTCTGCACCCATCGAGCAACGCAAGTAGCTCCACAACCGCCAACCCATCTAGTCAACAAAGTTCACCATTGTTGTGAAGAGGCCCGAGCAAGGCCTCACAAATTCCATGGATTGTTATTATATATTAAGCAAAAAATGGAATATACAGAAGACTATATATTTCTAAAAGAAATACAGAGGAAGGCGAAAATAGTAAAGTGTTGAAAAAAGAACTCTATACATCAACATTATACATATAGATATACACATGCATATACATATGCATATACATATACATACACATACACATACACATATATATACATATACATACATGTAAATATACATATAACTAGCATTCGCACCTTGATGTGCAATGGGTATGCTAAATTGGTCTGGAGGTCAATTAAATAAAAGATTGGTCAAAATAAATAAGAAAATAATTTCAAAAAACTAAATGACAAATATATAGATAAGTAACCAATATATAGTTTAATAATAATATACTTAGTAACATAATAATTTTAAAAATATATTTTATAATTTTCAAAATATCCTATGAATTGATCTAAAATATTTAATTTCATTAAATTTATAATTATGAAGATATGAAATAAATTTGATAATGAAATTTATTGAATAGGAGATGCTTCAAATTTTTTAACCGCATTTTGTAAGCAAATATATACTTTTATAATATAATATTTTTGAATTACCACGAACATGAAGTTTTGCTTTTAGACATAGACTAAGGATTTTTAGTGAATACACTCACATTATTATTATTTTTTCTACTATAGTAGTGTTTCTTGATATAATAGTTAATTATTAGTGAGTTTTTATAATTAACTATTTTATTATATTAAATGATTTTATATTTTTAAATATTGTATTGAATGCCTAATTATTAATTTGATGTAAAAATTATCATTATATTTAGTTTAAGGGTTTTTAGTGAATTCACCGGTATTATTATAATGTTTGTTGATATAATAGTTAATTATTAGTGAGACTTGATAGTTCATTATTTTACTATATCAAATGATTTTATATTTTAAAACATTATATTTATTTCTAATTATTGATTTGTTATAAAAATGAACATCAAATTAAAGGGTTTTTAGTAAATACACTCACACTATTATAAAAAAATTTAAATGTTAGTATAGTAATGTCTCTTGATATAATAGTTAACTACTAGTGAGACTTAGTTAAAAATTATGAAATTTTTTTCATCAGTTTTGGACTCACCTTCATCAAGTTGTTGTATTAGACAATGAGTAATACACAAGAAGTGTGTTTCTATACAAAAAATTGATAGCTACATATTGCAAACATAACATGTACATGTTGGTAATGGTGCTTGATTATTTTGTTGATTTAAAGGTTTTATTTCAATTGTGTTTGGATCTTTGTAAGTGAATCCATAGTTGGTTTTAAGCTATCACTTCTACATTGATACATTTGTTACATAAACATCATTTGATAAATGACCTACTAATTGACCTCATGTAAAACACAAATATATGGCAAAAAAAAGACCAAAATTTTCTCTAATTGAATTTCACAAAATAAGATAATGGTTCATACATTTATATTCAAAATAATGAAAATCTTTATCCAGTACTTGAATAATATATAGATTCCTGCAAGATACTATCTTGCTAAATTGTGTTGTTCACAATTAAATCTTCTTTAATAGAAACTAAATAAAATAAGATACAAGATTGTAGAACTGTAAATTTTAGAAACAAATGTTGGCTATTTTCACCTCAACAGGACTACTTATATTTATGTATGTATCATAAATGAAAATAACATCAATAGCCCCCTTATCATCTACACCTATATAGCAATGCAACATGACTACTTGAAAGATATTGGGTCTCCTTTTTTGTACAAAGCTATTGCATAATATAATTTTGTGATTTCCAATTTTGTAATGATATACCATTATTGTTGAATTATGTCTTGTCATACAGTAGTCTGATTTGATATTTTGTAGCTATGAACCTCTTATTTGCTTGTGTTCAAAAACCATTTGAGTCTGTTTTAACTTTGAGAGTGTTGACATCACCAATATTCCTATAGGAATATATTTTAAGATGTTATATAAAGTCATAAAAAATTTACACAGGAAATATGTTATCGTGGAAAATATTTATGAAATATTGAGGTGAATGTGCGATGTTCTTGGAGAAAAGTACATAGAGAAGGAAGCAAAGAGTTTTAGGAAAAGTATGTGGAATATTTAGAAAAATAAATTTAGAAATTACCCACACATATCTCACAGCTCATTATAGAAATGGCCAATTAGAGAAGGTTGTTCCATATATAAGCAACCGATGGTAAATAGAAATTATTACAATGTCCATTATGAATTGGTTGATGGAAATCATAGTTTGATGGATATGTATCTTTGCTTAGCTGGTAGATTAGAAATCAGAAGGAGAAGAAATTAAAATAAGACAAAACAGATCCTACTTGATTAATGATATTGATGTCCATTTGAAGGGAAATGATTTGCATTTTGAGAAGAAAACATATGGTTACAGTGATCAATGTGGACACACCATATAAATTCATGACAAAACAAATTAATTGGTTGTGAATACAAAAAAATGAACCTTAAGGAGTTGCTTCTTTTTTGTTTGCCTGGGCATGGTAATGTTGTAAGAAGTAACATAGAAAACTTAATAATCAACAATTACTGTGATCCAAAACATCTATATCATTGTTTGTTAGGCCAGTCTACAACAATAGTATGACAATAATGGCAGTTGAAACTTGATAATAAAAACCATGAATAGAACTCTAGTCAGCAAAGGGGTTGCAGAGTTGGCCTCCTGCAATAACAAAGAAGATAATATTTAGAGACTTAATAAAATAAGTTTACAGCATTATTCATTTCCATTCATCCAATTATGTTGGACAATCATATAGCTATTTTTCTTGTGAAAATTGAGATGCTCTGTAATGTAAACAACATAACATTTTGAAACTATTCCTATGATTTTTTTGTTCGGCACATATTTGAACAAATGAATGTAGAATGTCAGTATGTTTATAGGTATTGCTCATAAACTACTAAAAGTAAAGGAAATGCCTAGTCTTTTATTTACCTCTACAGCCAATCTTTCCTTTTGAGGACCTCCTCTAACAAAGAAAGTTGTACCCCATTGAGGAAACCAATAAAACAAGGTCATAACTTTTGAAAAACCAGTGAAACTATAGAATTATTGGCCTCTAAAGAAAAGAAAATATGCACCAATTTAATAATAAGAAAACCATTTAAACAAAATTAAAAATTGAAGAATAGAGATCATTATCCCAATTTATCTACCATAAATTATAATGCAAATAGGTAGCCTAACTTATTAACTCCCTGCAAGGAAAACAGCTAAGGACTTTCATGGTTTATACTTTACAACCAAGTGATTAAAACTCAAAATCATATTCTTTTATAGAATGATCCATACCCGAATACCCACATCACCATCCTGGCTAAGTTGTAAATTGATGAACTCCAATTATAATGTGAATCCCCCAAAATTTTCAAACTTCAAACGAATACCCAAATAGAAAAATCTCTTAGTTTTTTATTTGCAACCCACATGAATAAATACACTTAAATTGTTCATTTGCAGAAGACCCACATTCATAGACATTGCAAAGGTATCACATGAAAAATATATTCAATGGTTAAAAATAAAACCTTACATGGTAAACTCGGCAACTCTGCTCTGAAAATGTATGCTTCCCATAGAGATGATAGATAATTAAAATTGTAGTTGTGGAAGATTGTATATACATAACTGAGTTGCATTTTTTATTGGATCATTGCAGAAGAACACTTGTCACCATCATGGGGTTTGAAAAATCATAACATGACCCTTGGGAAAGCTCTTGTTGCAAGGTCAAAGCACAAGAACACTTATTTGCAACGTGGCATTTGGAAATAGAGAACATAACCTTAGGGAATCTCCCATTAAGATAAACACAATTGCTCAATACAAATAATGCCATACTAAATTCTTGGCAGTTTGGTAAACATTGACATACTTATTGAACATGAAAGAAATAGAAATAATTTTAAATATATTTTTTTCTTACCAAATGTTATTCTTTTATTTTTGGCTTAAAGGACAATTATTCTTAAATAATGTGATGACGGTTTTATGCTAGAGATGCATTGGCAATGATAATTTGGTACAGACAAAGCAAAAGGGCATAAAACACAATCAACATAAGATAGTGAAATGGATGGTCATAAATGCAGTTGAAAAATTAAATAAGGAAGCAGCTCTGCCACTCAAAATACACTATATAACTTGAAATGTCCATGAAATGTAGTTGGTTGATTATTGAGAATGGCAGTCCAGAGGAGGTAAAAGTCAAAGTTGAAGAGGGCAATTGAGAAAACACCTCCTTTGTATGCACCATTTTCTAATCAACCTTCTTTGAATAGTGTTTTGTATAATGAAGTGCAATTTAAATCAAATGGACAAGGTAACTTGCTACAATGAGTAAGACAGATCGGGAAGAAACTAAAATATTATTTTTTGGGGGTAATGACCTGGAAGTAAATAAGAGTTTGTTGATTATTGTTCGAACTAACAAACCATTTGTACAAATTCAAAATAATCAAACCTAGGCAAGTGACTTACCTCAAGATTGTGTAGTTTTGATGACTTTTATGAGGTGTGATTTACCCGTTCCAGCAGTTCCTTGAACAATTAATTTTAGAGGAGGTTGGAAAGTATCAGCATATAAGTGTGATAGAATAATATCAAGTGCTTTTTTTTGTTGTACGGACAGCTCATGTTTGGTAGGGTGATTTGTAAGATGGTGGACTTGAAATGTTGGATGGTTGGATTCTATGAATGTAGTTGCAGATTCTTTATGTTCTTGATTGATTTGGGAAGATCCCCAATCATGGTGTAAGTCAATGTCACGGTAACCAAGCATGTCTAGTTCATCAAAGTGAAGGGGAAGGCTTGGATATAGGTGAGATAATAGTTTCCATTCAGATGGGTTGTTATTTTGTATTATTTCTTCTTCTTCTTCAGAAGAGGTGTCAGAATCTGTATTTTTAGGAGCTTCTATTTGTGTGCGTAGCACATGCCACAGATGATAATTACATGCAAAATTCTCCCATTTTTGTATTATTTCAGCGGATGATGAACCAATATCATTATGAATGTTGAAAAATGGCTTGTACAGTAGTAGTTCACTCCAACAAAATGCTTCATAGTTTTTGTCATCTTTTGTGTGGATGGTTATGAAGCGTGGGGATACATGTACAATGGCTTCTATGGAGCACTTTTTCCATTGGCTATGCTTTCAAGATGGATTGAAAGTCCATTTTCTAGTTACTTCAATAAGTGACATGGACTCCAGATTTGTTGGCCGATCCATGTATGTATCAATGTACTTTGGGGATGCAATAGTTGTTTCAAAGGACATTGAGACACGTTGGAATTTATTTTGGCTAACATTTAAAGAAATAAATATCCTACTTGATAAGCAAAGGGGAAATTTTAGCAACAGGTGGAAACTTTCTTGGGCTCCAATATCATGATCCACTAGTGTTTTGGTAAGCATTTTTCGGAAAGTTGTGGGTGTTGGCTTGTCTTTATTTACTCAATAGCAATTGAAATTTGAGACAACATTTCATGGTATGTTTCTGATTTGCTTTTGGCTTTTGCTGCATACTTTGCAATGTATTTGAGGATAGCATGGATAGAGAGAACTAGTTGATAGTCTGCATTGGCCCTCCAGATAGAGAGTATATAAGGGTTGTGTAGGTTTAAGCGATCATCATTGTGAGAAGGGGTGAATGTTGGTTGGCCATGGTCATCTATTGCAAGACTTGATTGATCTTGCATGATCCAAGGGGCTTTATAGCGACATTGAATGGTTTGGCCTTTTCTCCTTAGGCATGTTTGTAAGGTACACTTTGTATGATGTTGTATACAATTTACTAATTATTTGTTATCGATTAGAGGGTCTAAAGGTAAAATCAATCTTGTGTCTAGTAGACATGGATCATCAAGAAGAGTTTGGTGGATTGTTTGGTTTCTTAAAGGAAGGGGTCTAGGATTCCATGCAGAAACATATCTATTTATGTATTCAACTGCATTTTTTATTGATTGGAGATTATTCCCTTATATTCTCTCGATATTTGGTGCATCTTTTAGCCATAGAAAACCATGGATATGTGTTGAACCCCTGTGTTTCCATTCATACCTAGTGAAAACTTATTATTAGGAATTGTTTAGAAGGTATTCAATGTAAATTGATTAAATTATGAAAATTTTACTTGTACCAATAGTCTGTTGCACCAAGTAGCTTTTCCAAGACCTCTTCACGAAATGCAGTAAATCTATGGTGCATGTATTGTGGAGTAAGGTGTGGATTTTGAACTATATTTTGTATCCTCCATCTGTAAGTAGCTTGTGGATTTGTAGGTGCATTAGATAGCATTATACTATGCAAGTCTGGCCACTTTGTATCTATTGCACTGAGTGTGAAGAATAGTGTTGGACAACCAATTTGTATGACCATATCGAAAAGCTCTGCTCTAGAACGGTTCCAAAATTGGCATCTTCCATGAATTGACGCTCCAAAGTGTATGAGTTGTTCTACAATCTTGTCATCAGGCAAGTCCTTCAATCTTTGATGAAGATCGAGAATAGTTGTTGGTAGGCTTGGGTGGATATTTTTATGAACAAAGACAGATGTTTCTTGGCTCTGATGGCACATTATGATATTTAGTATGAAGTACCTAAACCGAGGGTTTTTTCCAAACCTATTATCATAATACCTAAGAAAGTGGTGAGCATATTCATGTAATTTGACTTCCTTGATGTGTTGTTGTTTGAAGTCGGCTATTCCTATAGGAAACAAACTGGGGAATGCCATTACAAATAATCCTTCTGTATTGTATTCGTTGATGAGATACAGTCAACAATGGAGGTCAGCCTTCGCCTAGTTGTAATAATGACTGCAATTCTTCAACCTCTCTACGTGTTGATGGAAGGCTAGCAACAAATAAAGTATTGGGTTGCATGTTTTCTTCTACGTCTTCATTGTTTGCATCATATGTATGCATCATGGTTGCAGATGTGGGACAATGAATACTATTTGTTTCATTTAGCAGTTCTATAATGTTAGTGGAATCACATGGTAGGATGGATAATGCGGCCTCATCTAATTGTATAATTTTTTAGTATGGATCGTTTAAGATTTTATATTGCAAGGCCTCGTATACACATCCTCTACTTACACAAAAGATGTAGTCTTTTTGGCTAATGTTTTTTTTGTTAACCAATAAGATATCTAATTCATTTATATGTTTGGGCAAGTGGGTTGCAATAGTAGAAACATCTTGAGGAAAAAAATTAGTGTGGCCACTATATTTTAGTTTCCCCCCCTTTGCATAGGTTACTTGAAGGATTGGGCTAACCCTTGCTATTAGCATCTCTTCAACTTGAGTTAATTTTTTTTATTTTAAACATAGGGGTTGCTCACTCAGGTCCATGTTATTCCATTTGGAAAAACGGTGGCCTTTTTTTCAGATGTGCATCTATAACAAGTAGGTAGTTTATTTATTTCCCTTGTTTTAATGCCAGGGTATTTTTCCATGTAGACTAAACAAGTTGGAATATTTGCAAGTTTATCTAATTTAGAGCGGAAGTTATTTCTTGCAATATAAAAATCTTTAGCAAAATTAGGTTGTGGATGGATATGAGAAAATGTATTTACTTGAATTGAAATATGTATTTCATTTGCAAGTGGATGGAGCTGGGAGGGATTAGTTGAACATGGTAGTGTAGATCTGGAGATGCCATCTATGTGGTTTTTTTCATTTTCTCATCTTCTCTTATTGATCTAGTCTTTTCTTGCATGGTAGCGTAATCGTTGGAGCTCATTTTTCCGAGCTCATTTTTCTTGCAACCTTTTGTTTTCTAACTCCATTGAGAATTTTATGTGAAGACAAATAGTTCATATAATTTTAATATAGTATATAATAAATAACCATGGGAAGCATGGGTATTGGAAAAATAAAGTTTACATCGTAAAAATTGAAATGATAAAATAGTAAATAACTATGTGCATTGTTTAAAGTAATTCTAACAAAATATACAACTGAGATGACATTTAATGTAAGTAAATGTGTAGCGAAATAATAATAAATATTAATGTGGAGCATTGAACATAATTTGAAAGCAAAGAAGATGATGCATTTGAAATGAAATATTCTACATAGTTTATATTGAAATTGTTATGATACATGTCACATATAATTTACGATAAATTGAAAACCAAGTACGTTGACCATAAAAGAGAGAAATTCTTCAAATTCTATGTGTGAAAATTAAGCATGAAACATGTGTAAATGGAAATTTCTATATATTTTTTCCATATTGAACAATGCAAATATGTATAAGATTTTTGAGTAATTGTTTTTGAAAGAGGAAAAAATGGGTTTTACAGGGACCCGAAACTACAAATTTTACAAACAAAAGAAAAGATCGTCAAAGACCCCATAAACAGAGAGGTTGTAGAGAGGACAGCAAAATGGCAAAGCCACAGCCACCAAAAAAAGGCCAACAAGGGCCACAAATTTTTTTTTGAGTAATTGTTTGTTGTGCTTACAAAAAGTGGAAAATTCCACATGACATAACAAGCATACTTTAAAAAGAGTACAATAGATAAGCTAAGCTTGCTTATAGCTTTGATAACAATTCTTTGTGATTCATGGCCAATGAAAGCATTTGTTTCAATGGACAATGCTAGTAGGAATTCTTTGTTCACAACTGTGTCTAAAATTTGGCTAGCACCATTAGGTTTTGCTAGTAGGAGCTAGAAATCTTCTGCGGAAACTCCAAAAAATGTGGTCGCTAGTTTTTCAAAATTAGTGACATTAAGAAGATAACCTATAGCATCTTGCAAGTCTATCTTAAGCATGTAGCTAAAATCACATATAGTAAACTCTGCAGAACACTTGGGGCACTTAAAAGCACTTGGGTTAATCTGGATAACCTTTTTTTTACACTTTTTGTTTTCCACCATGTGAGGGCAAGATAGGTAGTAGAAATTGTCTAAGTGGATCTTCATGATAGTGGCCTTTACACAAACATTTTGTTTGTCAAGAGAGCTTGGATTCTCAATACTTGAAAGAGGAATCAAATTTTCAAATTTTTGGGGAGATATATGGCTCTTTGAGAGTGAAATACAAGGAAGGGAAATCCCTATAGTGGCATACCATTTTTGCAATTTTGAGGCTTCAAGCAAGTCAGGATTGATTACAATGGTTGTAGGAAAGATCATATCAATAGATTTTATAGACCATGAGGTTATCCGACCACTTTTGATCAAAATAATTGGTGAGTTGGGTTGTAGAGGAAGGTCAACTAGTTGCTTATGAATTATTTGGAATTTGTTACCCCAAATTGTGATATCAATGCAGCCATACATGTCCATTATTGTAGTTGTACACTTTATTGTTTTAGTGCCATCCCTTTTGCGAATGGTTGATGGAGGAGAGACAGATAGAAGAACACCAATGACATCTACAAGGGAATTAATAGGTAATTACATTAATGATTCAATGCTTTTGATATGGTAGATGTGTGTGGGTATTGTGGAGTCTACGCAGGTGGATGGACTAATGGTTGAGGAGTTGTGGAGGAATATTTCATATGGGTTAGTGTTGCTACTATTTTTTGTGTTCCTTACTTTGATGTGGCCATTTGAGATGACATAAGTTCTATTGGACTCGATTAGATTGTAGAACCTATCTACAAGTTCATTAAAATAGGTTACATGTATCTCAGATCTAGCTCTATCTATGAAATCGAACCCTAAGACTTTCCCATCATTACTTGCATTTTTGTATGAATGAATTGGGATTTTACTCCAGGCATGACCCTCTATGGACCATATTTTATGGTTTGGGGTTAAAGTTGCAATGGGATTTGGTTCTACTAGAGAGAGAATGTTCTTTTCCATTGTTTATGTGGTCAATGGCTCATGAGAGTTGCTAGAGAGCATATAGGTTGTAGCTTGATTAATAGCAGTTGGAGTTCCAATCATTAAGGCATTGTTTGTAATTACTTCCAAGCTATGAATTACAATAGCCCTGCAATGAAAACGAGAAGTTGAAAGTGAATGCAATGTACATACATAAACAAGAGGAACTGAAATAAATAAGGTAATTATGGATGTACGTGAATTTTTGAAATTTTCTACAAATGTATTCTTTGAGGTGGATAATAGATCCTTTGACTAAAGCCTCCTCAAAGGCAAGCTCGTTGAATTGTGTGGGTAGCAATGCAGGATGTGTGTGCATCCCATCTAACGGTTGAATACGATACTTGGTAAGTGTAGTTTGTGGTTGTTGAATGAGATCGATAGATGCAACTTGTAGAAAGGGGTCAACATCAGGCATGCCTGAAAGGATGTCTGCAATGGAATTTGTAACTAATGTAGACATGTGAACATTGGAAGACAATGGAAGTGGCTGGCCTGCAAGCAAAGTGACAGTAAGAAATTTAGGAATTCAAGAAACGTAAAAGTAATAATAAGAAATGCAAATTGGGCAGTACAACCTTTCGTATGAGTGAAATTGAAATATCGTATTCATTATATGTCATGAGTTCAGATTTCAAGTGTTTGTGGTAGTCTTTTGTTTGGTATTATGGTAGCATAAATATCAAGCAAACAAAGATGTAATTTACAATCATATGGTTGAGTTGAAAGTTACTTCAAATGCACTACATTAAACTGCTCACATTTTTAACTTAAGAATTTAAAAAAAAAAACTTTGTAGATGCCCAAATTATAGGTTTATGGGAATCGCCACATAAGGATCTCATGAAAAATTCCAATTGATGTGGCTTTATGAGTATTTTTTACATGATCTCATTATTGATTGGTGGGTAGATAATAAGCTCTCTTTTGGGATGACATGCACTACTTCAAAAAGATTGCAATATGTTTAAGTTCAAGTTCAAAAAGTGGAATAGATCCCATTTTGGTAGATAATAAGCTCAAGGAACTCAGCTATCTTCCTTTTAGGATATCAATCTTCAAGTAGTCATCATTTCTCTTCCCTCTTTTAGGAAAGCTTCCCTTTGGCTCTCCAAATTTCATTGTCAACTACTTTTTAATTATTGATATGCATAGTAGTGCTCGCTTGTTTCTTTCCACATTAAAATATAATTATTTTTGTACCTCAAAGACATGCCGTGATGCAAGGGTGCATCATGGCAGTCAAGTGGCAAGGCATAATGCCATAATGACATCTACTTGTCCTATTTACTTTTCTCAACATAGTTACAATTTTCGAGGGGCCACTAGGTAGTTTGTTGGAATTGTAATTTCTTTTTCTTGGCATACTAACAATTCAATATTACATTTGACAGATCAACAATTAGAATTCTTTTCATGGTCTTCCAACATCTATTACCACTTCTTATTAGTTAATCCAATAATTTTACCTGCCCTTTCTTATAGAGGGAACACCTTAAAAATAAAAATAAAACACAAATAATATTTTTACAAACCTAAGTTTGAAGTAAATTTACTCCCACTAAAAAAAATTGTACAACTAAAACTCCCAAATAGAAAAACATTTGAAATTTTGACAACATACAAGACTATGGATAAAATAAATATTGTTGATTTTCATTAGAAAAAATTTTAGATCATAAAATAAAAATGCATTCAATCCCTCAATAGCATCAAACATAGAACAGTCCAACTATAGCATGCATGCTACTACAACACCTGAAAGGAAAATATAGAATTACCTTCTTTCTCTTCAAAGGAAATTAGAGTTGTCTTGTTCCTCATATCAAGGACCTGTAGGCCATAAAAAACTCAAATATTAATACAAGCATCCCGTGATCGATCTAACACTGCTAACCATGATATCATAGGGCTTATCCATTGAAGACTCCTCATAGTGATTCTGTGACATAACCTTCAATGACAAAATCATTATAAAATAGAAGACCAATCTCAACATTTTATATGTAGGACAAATCTATTGAACTCTCTAACATCCTCATTTTCTCATTTGAAGCTGCAATATAAAGTACAGAAGAAGTTCAGAGATGGTTGCTTCAATCAAACTTTCCATTGTTTCCTTTTGTTCCTTGCAGCCTTGTTCTAGTATCAAAGTTT
>VDFB02279133.1:0-15761 GCA_007258455.2 Sequoia sempervirens | reverse complement strand
TATTAGTGAGTTTTTATAATTAACTATTTTATTATATTAAATGATTTTATATTTTTAAATATTGTATTGAATGCCTAATTATTAATTTGATGTAAAAATTATCATTATATTTAGTTTAAGGGTTTTTAGTGAATTCACCGGTATTATTATAATGTTTGTTGATATAATAGTTAATTATTAGTGAGACTTGATAGTTCATTATTTTACTATATCAAATGATTTTATATTTTAAAACATTATATTTATTTCTAATTATTGATTTGTTATAAAAATGAACATCAAATTAAAGGGTTTTTAGTAAATACACTCACACTATTATAAAAAAATTTAAATGTTAGTATAGTAATGTCTCTTGATATAATAGTTAACTACTAGTGAGACTTAGTTAAAAATTATGAAATTTTTTTCATCAGTTTTGGACTCACCTTCATCAAGTTGTTGTATTAGACAATGAGTAATACACAAGAAGTGTGTTTCTATACAAAAAATTGATAGCTACATATTGCAAACATAACATGTACATGTTGGTAATGGTGCTTGATTATTTTGTTGATTTAAAGGTTTTATTTCAATTGTGTTTGGATCTTTGTAAGTGAATCCATAGTTGGTTTTAAGCTATCACTTCTACATTGATACATTTGTTACATAAACATCATTTGATAAATGACCTACTAATTGACCTCATGTAAAACACAAATATATGGCAAAAAAAAGACCAAAATTTTCTCTAATTGAATTTCACAAAATAAGATAATGGTTCATACATTTATATTCAAAATAATGAAAATCTTTATCCAGTACTTGAATAATATATAGATTCCTGCAAGATACTATCTTGCTAAATTGTGTTGTTCACAATTAAATCTTCTTTAATAGAAACTAAATAAAATAAGATACAAGATTGTAGAACTGTAAATTTTAGAAACAAATGTTGGCTATTTTCACCTCAACAGGACTACTTATATTTATGTATGTATCATAAATGAAAATAACATCAATAGCCCCCTTATCATCTACACCTATATAGCAATGCAACATGACTACTTGAAAGATATTGGGTCTCCTTTTTTGTACAAAGCTATTGCATAATATAATTTTGTGATTTCCAATTTTGTAATGATATACCATTATTGTTGAATTATGTCTTGTCATACAGTAGTCTGATTTGATATTTTGTAGCTATGAACCTCTTATTTGCTTGTGTTCAAAAACCATTTGAGTCTGTTTTAACTTTGAGAGTGTTGACATCACCAATATTCCTATAGGAATATATTTTAAGATGTTATATAAAGTCATAAAAAATTTACACAGGAAATATGTTATCGTGGAAAATATTTATGAAATATTGAGGTGAATGTGCGATGTTCTTGGAGAAAAGTACATAGAGAAGGAAGCAAAGAGTTTTAGGAAAAGTATGTGGAATATTTAGAAAAATAAATTTAGAAATTACCCACACATATCTCACAGCTCATTATAGAAATGGCCAATTAGAGAAGGTTGTTCCATATATAAGCAACCGATGGTAAATAGAAATTATTACAATGTCCATTATGAATTGGTTGATGGAAATCATAGTTTGATGGATATGTATCTTTGCTTAGCTGGTAGATTAGAAATCAGAAGGAGAAGAAATTAAAATAAGACAAAACAGATCCTACTTGATTAATGATATTGATGTCCATTTGAAGGGAAATGATTTGCATTTTGAGAAGAAAACATATGGTTACAGTGATCAATGTGGACACACCATATAAATTCATGACAAAACAAATTAATTGGTTGTGAATACAAAAAAATGAACCTTAAGGAGTTGCTTCTTTTTTGTTTGCCTGGGCATGGTAATGTTGTAAGAAGTAACATAGAAAACTTAATAATCAACAATTACTGTGATCCAAAACATCTATATCATTGTTTGTTAGGCCAGTCTACAACAATAGTATGACAATAATGGCAGTTGAAACTTGATAATAAAAACCATGAATAGAACTCTAGTCAGCAAAGGGGTTGCAGAGTTGGCCTCCTGCAATAACAAAGAAGATAATATTTAGAGACTTAATAAAATAAGTTTACAGCATTATTCATTTCCATTCATCCAATTATGTTGGACAATCATATAGCTATTTTTCTTGTGAAAATTGAGATGCTCTGTAATGTAAACAACATAACATTTTGAAACTATTCCTATGATTTTTTTGTTCGGCACATATTTGAACAAATGAATGTAGAATGTCAGTATGTTTATAGGTATTGCTCATAAACTACTAAAAGTAAAGGAAATGCCTAGTCTTTTATTTACCTCTACAGCCAATCTTTCCTTTTGAGGACCTCCTCTAACAAAGAAAGTTGTACCCCATTGAGGAAACCAATAAAACAAGGTCATAACTTTTGAAAAACCAGTGAAACTATAGAATTATTGGCCTCTAAAGAAAAGAAAATATGCACCAATTTAATAATAAGAAAACCATTTAAACAAAATTAAAAATTGAAGAATAGAGATCATTATCCCAATTTATCTACCATAAATTATAATGCAAATAGGTAGCCTAACTTATTAACTCCCTGCAAGGAAAACAGCTAAGGACTTTCATGGTTTATACTTTACAACCAAGTGATTAAAACTCAAAATCATATTCTTTTATAGAATGATCCATACCCGAATACCCACATCACCATCCTGGCTAAGTTGTAAATTGATGAACTCCAATTATAATGTGAATCCCCCAAAATTTTCAAACTTCAAACGAATACCCAAATAGAAAAATCTCTTAGTTTTTTATTTGCAACCCACATGAATAAATACACTTAAATTGTTCATTTGCAGAAGACCCACATTCATAGACATTGCAAAGGTATCACATGAAAAATATATTCAATGGTTAAAAATAAAACCTTACATGGTAAACTCGGCAACTCTGCTCTGAAAATGTATGCTTCCCATAGAGATGATAGATAATTAAAATTGTAGTTGTGGAAGATTGTATATACATAACTGAGTTGCATTTTTTATTGGATCATTGCAGAAGAACACTTGTCACCATCATGGGGTTTGAAAAATCATAACATGACCCTTGGGAAAGCTCTTGTTGCAAGGTCAAAGCACAAGAACACTTATTTGCAACGTGGCATTTGGAAATAGAGAACATAACCTTAGGGAATCTCCCATTAAGATAAACACAATTGCTCAATACAAATAATGCCATACTAAATTCTTGGCAGTTTGGTAAACATTGACATACTTATTGAACATGAAAGAAATAGAAATAATTTTAAATATATTTTTTTCTTACCAAATGTTATTCTTTTATTTTTGGCTTAAAGGACAATTATTCTTAAATAATGTGATGACGGTTTTATGCTAGAGATGCATTGGCAATGATAATTTGGTACAGACAAAGCAAAAGGGCATAAAACACAATCAACATAAGATAGTGAAATGGATGGTCATAAATGCAGTTGAAAAATTAAATAAGGAAGCAGCTCTGCCACTCAAAATACACTATATAACTTGAAATGTCCATGAAATGTAGTTGGTTGATTATTGAGAATGGCAGTCCAGAGGAGGTAAAAGTCAAAGTTGAAGAGGGCAATTGAGAAAACACCTCCTTTGTATGCACCATTTTCTAATCAACCTTCTTTGAATAGTGTTTTGTATAATGAAGTGCAATTTAAATCAAATGGACAAGGTAACTTGCTACAATGAGTAAGACAGATCGGGAAGAAACTAAAATATTATTTTTTGGGGGTAATGACCTGGAAGTAAATAAGAGTTTGTTGATTATTGTTCGAACTAACAAACCATTTGTACAAATTCAAAATAATCAAACCTAGGCAAGTGACTTACCTCAAGATTGTGTAGTTTTGATGACTTTTATGAGGTGTGATTTACCCGTTCCAGCAGTTCCTTGAACAATTAATTTTAGAGGAGGTTGGAAAGTATCAGCATATAAGTGTGATAGAATAATATCAAGTGCTTTTTTTTGTTGTACGGACAGCTCATGTTTGGTAGGGTGATTTGTAAGATGGTGGACTTGAAATGTTGGATGGTTGGATTCTATGAATGTAGTTGCAGATTCTTTATGTTCTTGATTGATTTGGGAAGATCCCCAATCATGGTGTAAGTCAATGTCACGGTAACCAAGCATGTCTAGTTCATCAAAGTGAAGGGGAAGGCTTGGATATAGGTGAGATAATAGTTTCCATTCAGATGGGTTGTTATTTTGTATTATTTCTTCTTCTTCTTCAGAAGAGGTGTCAGAATCTGTATTTTTAGGAGCTTCTATTTGTGTGCGTAGCACATGCCACAGATGATAATTACATGCAAAATTCTCCCATTTTTGTATTATTTCAGCGGATGATGAACCAATATCATTATGAATGTTGAAAAATGGCTTGTACAGTAGTAGTTCACTCCAACAAAATGCTTCATAGTTTTTGTCATCTTTTGTGTGGATGGTTATGAAGCGTGGGGATACATGTACAATGGCTTCTATGGAGCACTTTTTCCATTGGCTATGCTTTCAAGATGGATTGAAAGTCCATTTTCTAGTTACTTCAATAAGTGACATGGACTCCAGATTTGTTGGCCGATCCATGTATGTATCAATGTACTTTGGGGATGCAATAGTTGTTTCAAAGGACATTGAGACACGTTGGAATTTATTTTGGCTAACATTTAAAGAAATAAATATCCTACTTGATAAGCAAAGGGGAAATTTTAGCAACAGGTGGAAACTTTCTTGGGCTCCAATATCATGATCCACTAGTGTTTTGGTAAGCATTTTTCGGAAAGTTGTGGGTGTTGGCTTGTCTTTATTTACTCAATAGCAATTGAAATTTGAGACAACATTTCATGGTATGTTTCTGATTTGCTTTTGGCTTTTGCTGCATACTTTGCAATGTATTTGAGGATAGCATGGATAGAGAGAACTAGTTGATAGTCTGCATTGGCCCTCCAGATAGAGAGTATATAAGGGTTGTGTAGGTTTAAGCGATCATCATTGTGAGAAGGGGTGAATGTTGGTTGGCCATGGTCATCTATTGCAAGACTTGATTGATCTTGCATGATCCAAGGGGCTTTATAGCGACATTGAATGGTTTGGCCTTTTCTCCTTAGGCATGTTTGTAAGGTACACTTTGTATGATGTTGTATACAATTTACTAATTATTTGTTATCGATTAGAGGGTCTAAAGGTAAAATCAATCTTGTGTCTAGTAGACATGGATCATCAAGAAGAGTTTGGTGGATTGTTTGGTTTCTTAAAGGAAGGGGTCTAGGATTCCATGCAGAAACATATCTATTTATGTATTCAACTGCATTTTTTATTGATTGGAGATTATTCCCTTATATTCTCTCGATATTTGGTGCATCTTTTAGCCATAGAAAACCATGGATATGTGTTGAACCCCTGTGTTTCCATTCATACCTAGTGAAAACTTATTATTAGGAATTGTTTAGAAGGTATTCAATGTAAATTGATTAAATTATGAAAATTTTACTTGTACCAATAGTCTGTTGCACCAAGTAGCTTTTCCAAGACCTCTTCACGAAATGCAGTAAATCTATGGTGCATGTATTGTGGAGTAAGGTGTGGATTTTGAACTATATTTTGTATCCTCCATCTGTAAGTAGCTTGTGGATTTGTAGGTGCATTAGATAGCATTATACTATGCAAGTCTGGCCACTTTGTATCTATTGCACTGAGTGTGAAGAATAGTGTTGGACAACCAATTTGTATGACCATATCGAAAAGCTCTGCTCTAGAACGGTTCCAAAATTGGCATCTTCCATGAATTGACGCTCCAAAGTGTATGAGTTGTTCTACAATCTTGTCATCAGGCAAGTCCTTCAATCTTTGATGAAGATCGAGAATAGTTGTTGGTAGGCTTGGGTGGATATTTTTATGAACAAAGACAGATGTTTCTTGGCTCTGATGGCACATTATGATATTTAGTATGAAGTACCTAAACCGAGGGTTTTTTCCAAACCTATTATCATAATACCTAAGAAAGTGGTGAGCATATTCATGTAATTTGACTTCCTTGATGTGTTGTTGTTTGAAGTCGGCTATTCCTATAGGAAACAAACTGGGGAATGCCATTACAAATAATCCTTCTGTATTGTATTCGTTGATGAGATACAGTCAACAATGGAGGTCAGCCTTCGCCTAGTTGTAATAATGACTGCAATTCTTCAACCTCTCTACGTGTTGATGGAAGGCTAGCAACAAATAAAGTATTGGGTTGCATGTTTTCTTCTACGTCTTCATTGTTTGCATCATATGTATGCATCATGGTTGCAGATGTGGGACAATGAATACTATTTGTTTCATTTAGCAGTTCTATAATGTTAGTGGAATCACATGGTAGGATGGATAATGCGGCCTCATCTAATTGTATAATTTTTTAGTATGGATCGTTTAAGATTTTATATTGCAAGGCCTCGTATACACATCCTCTACTTACACAAAAGATGTAGTCTTTTTGGCTAATGTTTTTTTTGTTAACCAATAAGATATCTAATTCATTTATATGTTTGGGCAAGTGGGTTGCAATAGTAGAAACATCTTGAGGAAAAAAATTAGTGTGGCCACTATATTTTAGTTTCCCCCCCTTTGCATAGGTTACTTGAAGGATTGGGCTAACCCTTGCTATTAGCATCTCTTCAACTTGAGTTAATTTTTTTTATTTTAAACATAGGGGTTGCTCACTCAGGTCCATGTTATTCCATTTGGAAAAACGGTGGCCTTTTTTTCAGATGTGCATCTATAACAAGTAGGTAGTTTATTTATTTCCCTTGTTTTAATGCCAGGGTATTTTTCCATGTAGACTAAACAAGTTGGAATATTTGCAAGTTTATCTAATTTAGAGCGGAAGTTATTTCTTGCAATATAAAAATCTTTAGCAAAATTAGGTTGTGGATGGATATGAGAAAATGTATTTACTTGAATTGAAATATGTATTTCATTTGCAAGTGGATGGAGCTGGGAGGGATTAGTTGAACATGGTAGTGTAGATCTGGAGATGCCATCTATGTGGTTTTTTTCATTTTCTCATCTTCTCTTATTGATCTAGTCTTTTCTTGCATGGTAGCGTAATCGTTGGAGCTCATTTTTCCGAGCTCATTTTTCTTGCAACCTTTTGTTTTCTAACTCCATTGAGAATTTTATGTGAAGACAAATAGTTCATATAATTTTAATATAGTATATAATAAATAACCATGGGAAGCATGGGTATTGGAAAAATAAAGTTTACATCGTAAAAATTGAAATGATAAAATAGTAAATAACTATGTGCATTGTTTAAAGTAATTCTAACAAAATATACAACTGAGATGACATTTAATGTAAGTAAATGTGTAGCGAAATAATAATAAATATTAATGTGGAGCATTGAACATAATTTGAAAGCAAAGAAGATGATGCATTTGAAATGAAATATTCTACATAGTTTATATTGAAATTGTTATGATACATGTCACATATAATTTACGATAAATTGAAAACCAAGTACGTTGACCATAAAAGAGAGAAATTCTTCAAATTCTATGTGTGAAAATTAAGCATGAAACATGTGTAAATGGAAATTTCTATATATTTTTTCCATATTGAACAATGCAAATATGTATAAGATTTTTGAGTAATTGTTTTTGAAAGAGGAAAAAATGGGTTTTACAGGGACCCGAAACTACAAATTTTACAAACAAAAGAAAAGATCGTCAAAGACCCCATAAACAGAGAGGTTGTAGAGAGGACAGCAAAATGGCAAAGCCACAGCCACCAAAAAAAGGCCAACAAGGGCCACAAATTTTTTTTTGAGTAATTGTTTGTTGTGCTTACAAAAAGTGGAAAATTCCACATGACATAACAAGCATACTTTAAAAAGAGTACAATAGATAAGCTAAGCTTGCTTATAGCTTTGATAACAATTCTTTGTGATTCATGGCCAATGAAAGCATTTGTTTCAATGGACAATGCTAGTAGGAATTCTTTGTTCACAACTGTGTCTAAAATTTGGCTAGCACCATTAGGTTTTGCTAGTAGGAGCTAGAAATCTTCTGCGGAAACTCCAAAAAATGTGGTCGCTAGTTTTTCAAAATTAGTGACATTAAGAAGATAACCTATAGCATCTTGCAAGTCTATCTTAAGCATGTAGCTAAAATCACATATAGTAAACTCTGCAGAACACTTGGGGCACTTAAAAGCACTTGGGTTAATCTGGATAACCTTTTTTTTACACTTTTTGTTTTCCACCATGTGAGGGCAAGATAGGTAGTAGAAATTGTCTAAGTGGATCTTCATGATAGTGGCCTTTACACAAACATTTTGTTTGTCAAGAGAGCTTGGATTCTCAATACTTGAAAGAGGAATCAAATTTTCAAATTTTTGGGGAGATATATGGCTCTTTGAGAGTGAAATACAAGGAAGGGAAATCCCTATAGTGGCATACCATTTTTGCAATTTTGAGGCTTCAAGCAAGTCAGGATTGATTACAATGGTTGTAGGAAAGATCATATCAATAGATTTTATAGACCATGAGGTTATCCGACCACTTTTGATCAAAATAATTGGTGAGTTGGGTTGTAGAGGAAGGTCAACTAGTTGCTTATGAATTATTTGGAATTTGTTACCCCAAATTGTGATATCAATGCAGCCATACATGTCCATTATTGTAGTTGTACACTTTATTGTTTTAGTGCCATCCCTTTTGCGAATGGTTGATGGAGGAGAGACAGATAGAAGAACACCAATGACATCTACAAGGGAATTAATAGGTAATTACATTAATGATTCAATGCTTTTGATATGGTAGATGTGTGTGGGTATTGTGGAGTCTACGCAGGTGGATGGACTAATGGTTGAGGAGTTGTGGAGGAATATTTCATATGGGTTAGTGTTGCTACTATTTTTTGTGTTCCTTACTTTGATGTGGCCATTTGAGATGACATAAGTTCTATTGGACTCGATTAGATTGTAGAACCTATCTACAAGTTCATTAAAATAGGTTACATGTATCTCAGATCTAGCTCTATCTATGAAATCGAACCCTAAGACTTTCCCATCATTACTTGCATTTTTGTATGAATGAATTGGGATTTTACTCCAGGCATGACCCTCTATGGACCATATTTTATGGTTTGGGGTTAAAGTTGCAATGGGATTTGGTTCTACTAGAGAGAGAATGTTCTTTTCCATTGTTTATGTGGTCAATGGCTCATGAGAGTTGCTAGAGAGCATATAGGTTGTAGCTTGATTAATAGCAGTTGGAGTTCCAATCATTAAGGCATTGTTTGTAATTACTTCCAAGCTATGAATTACAATAGCCCTGCAATGAAAACGAGAAGTTGAAAGTGAATGCAATGTACATACATAAACAAGAGGAACTGAAATAAATAAGGTAATTATGGATGTACGTGAATTTTTGAAATTTTCTACAAATGTATTCTTTGAGGTGGATAATAGATCCTTTGACTAAAGCCTCCTCAAAGGCAAGCTCGTTGAATTGTGTGGGTAGCAATGCAGGATGTGTGTGCATCCCATCTAACGGTTGAATACGATACTTGGTAAGTGTAGTTTGTGGTTGTTGAATGAGATCGATAGATGCAACTTGTAGAAAGGGGTCAACATCAGGCATGCCTGAAAGGATGTCTGCAATGGAATTTGTAACTAATGTAGACATGTGAACATTGGAAGACAATGGAAGTGGCTGGCCTGCAAGCAAAGTGACAGTAAGAAATTTAGGAATTCAAGAAACGTAAAAGTAATAATAAGAAATGCAAATTGGGCAGTACAACCTTTCGTATGAGTGAAATTGAAATATCGTATTCATTATATGTCATGAGTTCAGATTTCAAGTGTTTGTGGTAGTCTTTTGTTTGGTATTATGGTAGCATAAATATCAAGCAAACAAAGATGTAATTTACAATCATATGGTTGAGTTGAAAGTTACTTCAAATGCACTACATTAAACTGCTCACATTTTTAACTTAAGAATTTAAAAAAAAAAACTTTGTAGATGCCCAAATTATAGGTTTATGGGAATCGCCACATAAGGATCTCATGAAAAATTCCAATTGATGTGGCTTTATGAGTATTTTTTACATGATCTCATTATTGATTGGTGGGTAGATAATAAGCTCTCTTTTGGGATGACATGCACTACTTCAAAAAGATTGCAATATGTTTAAGTTCAAGTTCAAAAAGTGGAATAGATCCCATTTTGGTAGATAATAAGCTCAAGGAACTCAGCTATCTTCCTTTTAGGATATCAATCTTCAAGTAGTCATCATTTCTCTTCCCTCTTTTAGGAAAGCTTCCCTTTGGCTCTCCAAATTTCATTGTCAACTACTTTTTAATTATTGATATGCATAGTAGTGCTCGCTTGTTTCTTTCCACATTAAAATATAATTATTTTTGTACCTCAAAGACATGCCGTGATGCAAGGGTGCATCATGGCAGTCAAGTGGCAAGGCATAATGCCATAATGACATCTACTTGTCCTATTTACTTTTCTCAACATAGTTACAATTTTCGAGGGGCCACTAGGTAGTTTGTTGGAATTGTAATTTCTTTTTCTTGGCATACTAACAATTCAATATTACATTTGACAGATCAACAATTAGAATTCTTTTCATGGTCTTCCAACATCTATTACCACTTCTTATTAGTTAATCCAATAATTTTACCTGCCCTTTCTTATAGAGGGAACACCTTAAAAATAAAAATAAAACACAAATAATATTTTTACAAACCTAAGTTTGAAGTAAATTTACTCCCACTAAAAAAAATTGTACAACTAAAACTCCCAAATAGAAAAACATTTGAAATTTTGACAACATACAAGACTATGGATAAAATAAATATTGTTGATTTTCATTAGAAAAAATTTTAGATCATAAAATAAAAATGCATTCAATCCCTCAATAGCATCAAACATAGAACAGTCCAACTATAGCATGCATGCTACTACAACACCTGAAAGGAAAATATAGAATTACCTTCTTTCTCTTCAAAGGAAATTAGAGTTGTCTTGTTCCTCATATCAAGGACCTGTAGGCCATAAAAAACTCAAATATTAATACAAGCATCCCGTGATCGATCTAACACTGCTAACCATGATATCATAGGGCTTATCCATTGAAGACTCCTCATAGTGATTCTGTGACATAACCTTCAATGACAAAATCATTATAAAATAGAAGACCAATCTCAACATTTTATATGTAGGACAAATCTATTGAACTCTCTAACATCCTCATTTTCTCATTTGAAGCTGCAATATAAAGTACAGAAGAAGTTCAGAGATGGTTGCTTCAATCAAACTTTCCATTGTTTCCTTTTGTTCCTTGCAGCCTTGTTCTAGTATCAAAGTTTCCTTTGAAGGCATTTGAAAGTTTTAGCTTTGGATGCTGCCCAGCCATTTGATGAACACAAACTCTAGTTAGATAAGCATAACAATCAAGTTTCTAATTCTTGTACTGATTTGACACCAATCTGAATAGAATTTTCTCCATTTGTTCTCTCTTTTTCCAGGTACTTGTGTTTTACATGTCATCAGCTCTTTAATTTTAATCTAGATCATAAATTCAGATTAGTGAGCAATTTTGATCACTCCTTAACATCAAACCCAAGTTATTTCTTATAGTAAGAACTTACAATGTTTTCTACCATTACATTTTTTGTTAATTTTTTTTAAAAGGAAAAAATTAATTATTGTAAATTAATATATTTTGTAAATTCCTAGTGGGAAAGCATAATGCTTTCATACAATTTTTAAATTTTTACCTGTTGCACATATTCAACTCTTTTAATCAGTCTTTCCAAGAAGGTATAGTATGTTATCTTAAAATTTGGATGTGGTTACTAAGATACAACTATGTGAACTTGTGTAGTCTTCAATCACTAATTCAGGCACCATTCCACTATTTATGAGAATAGACCTCCCAACTTCTAAATTCATTGATGTTTTGAGATGTCTAAATCTGAACTTAAACATGTCAGTGATATTTCTTTTGCACCTGACACATATTTGAGGTATTTGAGGTAGGAAAATTTTAGAACTTCAAAATATTTCAATGCACACGCTCTCCAAGTTTGTCAAGTTTCTATATTTAAATTGCTTGTAGCATTCTTGTATATGTTGTCATATTGGGATATGATTTAGTTCTGAATCAGTCTCTTTCATAAGAAGTGGTTGTGATTATTGAACTTATGTGCAAATAGTTGGGTATTGATCAATGTAGCAATTTTCATATACTTTTGTTTCATTTGTCCTTCATTTTATTGTTTTGAAGTAGTATGCCATATTGTTACTTATTCATAAAAAAATTTAACTCAATATGTTTAAATAGTTAGTTGTGAAAAAAGAATAACTTATCTCGATGAATGTTGAAGAGAGGTCTTGAAAAGTATATCTAGACCAACATAGCAATATGAGGAGGAGTAAAGCAATCTGTGTTGAGCAATGTAAACATTCTTTTCCCAATAGGGAATAAGATACAGATGTAAAGATATATGAAAATATGGAAATGTGACATGGATTTTGAGATTGTGCTAGTGAGGCTACCAATCAATAGTAATACTAATTAGGATACACAAGTTCAAAGCTCCGCTCTAGAGAAATTCTCCAGCAGAGAACACTCTAGTTGCTTATTTGCAAAATGATCTTGGTAGGAATTTTAAGTTGTAACTCTTGATCTTCCATTGTTTGGCTTCAAGTAATAATTTCTAAGTTGTTGCTTGTAAGGAGCTAATTACTGTATAGCTCATAATGAGCTAAGTATTTGTGTCAGTTGACTCAAATGGTCATTACACCTAATTACAAATCTGGTGATTACATATAATTGAATAAATAACCACTTCAACTTTGCAAATGATGAAATCTCAACAATCTCATCTCTTCACACCCAGAAAGAGGTTGTACACTACCTAGTTGGACGTTAGCTCAAATTAGGGAGAAATCCCTATCCTCTATTTTCCTTACAATTATTTAGTTATTTTGTGTGTTTTTGGATATGCTATAATTACATGGAATCCTAAACTGTTTATTCAAAGGCTATGTAATTTATTTTAAGTTTATTTTTTTCAAATGTTGACTGGTGGTCCTACACACTTGCTGAGTCTAAGCTTTGGATTTGCGAGGTCTACAATTTTAATACACAAACTTCCTAAGGGTGCCTCAATCTCATATTTGTTTTCTAGCCAAGTCCTTGGCGAGTCCCAACACTATAGTTATTTCCTTAGATTGATTTTAGAATATGAAGAAATTTTTGGAGCCTTTATTACCATAGGGTTCTAGTTTTCCTGGCTTGAAAACTCAAGTCTTCAATATTGTAAAGTTTTTTTCTTTTTATGACAACCTTTAATAATTTGAAAACTTGGGATAAAGTTTAAAGTGAAGTCAAATATTAAAAATGTCTTTTTGAAGTTTAGTTTTATTCTACTTGAGAAAGAGCACTTAATTCTTTCTTTCCTTTTTCTTTATTCTTATCTTGTTTCAAACTCTCCAAAAATTGCAAACAACAATTTAGCTTTGGAATATAATGCACTTCCTTCACACCAGTTTTTACTCTCATTCTAGGAAATGTTAAGCAGTCACCAAAATAGGAAATTGTGGAATTGTATTCAGTGGGAGTTCCACAAGCACCTCAAATCTTGATAGGGAGCAACCTAAATTCATGTTTCATGTGATATTTCCAATAATAAATTATTGAGTTTTATGATTTTTTGTTTTCTACTTTGTTTATGATCAAACAAAGAACTGAAGCTAACTAAAATAATATATATATTTGTTGTTATGAACTCTACTGATAAGGGAAATGAGTTGACTAAAACAATATATAACTGCTGGTAAAGAAGAGTGGAAATAAATGTGTTGCAATGTATCCAATATAAACTTAGACCTGACAAGTTCAGTATAATGTCTTTTTCCTTGGTGATAAAAATGAAAACCTGGAAACTACATTGTCTTCTACATATTAAGAGGGCCTAGGTTTGTCTCTCCACTACTATTTTCTAGTTGGCATAAGGGAATTGAGCTAAATTTGAACCAGTAGCATTCCAAATTGATTTCTTTTTCTTGTTTTTTCTGAAAGGCATATTGAATAGATAGTTGCTAATATACTTGTTTAAGTGTATAAGTGAGCCAAACTTATAATGTACCTAGGTTAAACATAGAAGATGATAAACTGCTCAAAATAAGCACACCATTTAGGTTCTAAAGCATATAAATTGGTAATATATGTGTTATGGATGCTCTCAGCAAATATCAGATCCAGGTTAAGATATATCTCTCCTAGTGTAAGAAATACTGAGCAAATTATATATCTGCTTTTGATTGTTGTTTTACATTTTTTCATATGGTATTTGGTCTGTTGTTTCCTAAAACATTTGTAGATTTTTATTTAATACTTGCTTTTTTATTTGCATATTGAAACAATGTTGGCAGTATGGTGAGAGGAGAATAGGAAAGGAGGAATTTCACAGTACAAAGTTAGAGAAGTATTGAGAATTGGAAGGAATGGAGCTCCCATTAAGGTCAGTGTGCTTTGATTAAGATCTCAATGTCTAGAGTTATACTTTTATACTTTTACCAAGCCCTCATAGAGAGATTTGAGATTAGATAACAATATATTTAACTAATTATGTATCTTATGTTAGGTACATCTTTTGGCTCCTGAGCGAAAGGCAAGGGAGTCAGAACACTTGATCCTTTTGGAAACTTCATTATTGATCCAGAAAATGCCAAGGAGGGCATAAAATCACTCAACATCTAACATAATATATATCAATGTTTCCTATATAACTAAATGGATGCTTACAAGTGGATGCTTACAAAATTATGTACATGTAATATATATGACATTCAATTTACAAAGAAGATATCTTTACATATAACTAATGAAGAATATACATTGTTATTTTACAATGTGTGTACATATGCGTTATTAACATAGATGGAAATGCTATACATGAGCGTACTTCAAATTCATTAGATATCATTTAGAAAAAGTAAAAATTTCTCAATGATTACATGGGATGAGCCATGCTTGTAGTGTTTGTCATATTACATTTCTTTTAAAAATGAACAAAACCCGGCTACTTTTGAACATGTTTTATAAAATCTCTTGCAACAATCTCCATTTGTTGGACTTCTTCTTCAACAGCAACAGTATGGTAGGTTGCTTCTTCAATCTCTTTGATAATATTTTGTGAGTGCTCAGAGATTGATTTAATTAATTTTTCAATTGGTGTTTCAATGTAGACATTTGAACCCACAAAATCATCTGATATTACGATTGGGCTTGTTATGGAATTTCCTGTTTCATTTTGTTGAGCATCAATATTTTCGATTATCTAAAAAAAGAGGACACAAAATTAATATTCAAATATTTTAAAGAAAACATTTTCATATTATTAGCTACAAAATAAGGTGTAAATTTTTTAATAAATAAGCTTATGAGGTTTCTATGATTGAAATTAAATATGAAAATTGACATTAAATTTAATTTAATTGTATACTAGAAAATTAAATTTAGAAAAGGCATAAGCTTTCAAGTTTTCTAGTTTGACATTTGAAGAAGACAAGAAGCTTTCAATTTTTCCAATTTAACATTTGAAAAAGAGGAAAATTTACTTCGTGAAAAGACTCAAATAGAACAAAAAAATCAACAAAGTTATCTACAAAGATAGAATTTACCTCCTTGCAATAGATTTTAGATAGTAGCAAAAGCTTCGACGATCTTGTGAATACCCCTAGTAATTTGA
>VDFB02279132.1:15000-35975 GCA_007258455.2 Sequoia sempervirens | reverse complement strand
AAAGGGGTTGCAGAGTTGGCCTCCTGCAATAACAAAGAAGATAATATTTAGAGACTTAATAAAATAAGTTTACAGCATTATTCATTTCCATTCATCCAATTATGTTGGACAATCATATAGCTATTTTTCTTGTGAAAATTGAGATGCTCTGTAATGTAAACAACATAACATTTTGAAACTATTCCTATGATTTTTTTGTTCGGCACATATTTGAACAAATGAATGTAGAATGTCAGTATGTTTATAGGTATTGCTCATAAACTACTAAAAGTAAAGGAAATGCCTAGTCTTTTATTTACCTCTACAGCCAATCTTTCCTTTTGAGGACCTCCTCTAACAAAGAAAGTTGTACCCCATTGAGGAAACCAATAAAACAAGGTCATAACTTTTGAAAAACCAGTGAAACTATAGAATTATTGGCCTCTAAAGAAAAGAAAATATGCACCAATTTAATAATAAGAAAACCATTTAAACAAAATTAAAAATTGAAGAATAGAGATCATTATCCCAATTTATCTACCATAAATTATAATGCAAATAGGTAGCCTAACTTATTAACTCCCTGCAAGGAAAACAGCTAAGGACTTTCATGGTTTATACTTTACAACCAAGTGATTAAAACTCAAAATCATATTCTTTTATAGAATGATCCATACCCGAATACCCACATCACCATCCTGGCTAAGTTGTAAATTGATGAACTCCAATTATAATGTGAATCCCCCAAAATTTTCAAACTTCAAACGAATACCCAAATAGAAAAATCTCTTAGTTTTTTATTTGCAACCCACATGAATAAATACACTTAAATTGTTCATTTGCAGAAGACCCACATTCATAGACATTGCAAAGGTATCACATGAAAAATATATTCAATGGTTAAAAATAAAACCTTACATGGTAAACTCGGCAACTCTGCTCTGAAAATGTATGCTTCCCATAGAGATGATAGATAATTAAAATTGTAGTTGTGGAAGATTGTATATACATAACTGAGTTGCATTTTTTATTGGATCATTGCAGAAGAACACTTGTCACCATCATGGGGTTTGAAAAATCATAACATGACCCTTGGGAAAGCTCTTGTTGCAAGGTCAAAGCACAAGAACACTTATTTGCAACGTGGCATTTGGAAATAGAGAACATAACCTTAGGGAATCTCCCATTAAGATAAACACAATTGCTCAATACAAATAATGCCATACTAAATTCTTGGCAGTTTGGTAAACATTGACATACTTATTGAACATGAAAGAAATAGAAATAATTTTAAATATATTTTTTTCTTACCAAATGTTATTCTTTTATTTTTGGCTTAAAGGACAATTATTCTTAAATAATGTGATGACGGTTTTATGCTAGAGATGCATTGGCAATGATAATTTGGTACAGACAAAGCAAAAGGGCATAAAACACAATCAACATAAGATAGTGAAATGGATGGTCATAAATGCAGTTGAAAAATTAAATAAGGAAGCAGCTCTGCCACTCAAAATACACTATATAACTTGAAATGTCCATGAAATGTAGTTGGTTGATTATTGAGAATGGCAGTCCAGAGGAGGTAAAAGTCAAAGTTGAAGAGGGCAATTGAGAAAACACCTCCTTTGTATGCACCATTTTCTAATCAACCTTCTTTGAATAGTGTTTTGTATAATGAAGTGCAATTTAAATCAAATGGACAAGGTAACTTGCTACAATGAGTAAGACAGATCGGGAAGAAACTAAAATATTATTTTTTGGGGGTAATGACCTGGAAGTAAATAAGAGTTTGTTGATTATTGTTCGAACTAACAAACCATTTGTACAAATTCAAAATAATCAAACCTAGGCAAGTGACTTACCTCAAGATTGTGTAGTTTTGATGACTTTTATGAGGTGTGATTTACCCGTTCCAGCAGTTCCTTGAACAATTAATTTTAGAGGAGGTTGGAAAGTATCAGCATATAAGTGTGATAGAATAATATCAAGTGCTTTTTTTTGTTGTACGGACAGCTCATGTTTGGTAGGGTGATTTGTAAGATGGTGGACTTGAAATGTTGGATGGTTGGATTCTATGAATGTAGTTGCAGATTCTTTATGTTCTTGATTGATTTGGGAAGATCCCCAATCATGGTGTAAGTCAATGTCACGGTAACCAAGCATGTCTAGTTCATCAAAGTGAAGGGGAAGGCTTGGATATAGGTGAGATAATAGTTTCCATTCAGATGGGTTGTTATTTTGTATTATTTCTTCTTCTTCTTCAGAAGAGGTGTCAGAATCTGTATTTTTAGGAGCTTCTATTTGTGTGCGTAGCACATGCCACAGATGATAATTACATGCAAAATTCTCCCATTTTTGTATTATTTCAGCGGATGATGAACCAATATCATTATGAATGTTGAAAAATGGCTTGTACAGTAGTAGTTCACTCCAACAAAATGCTTCATAGTTTTTGTCATCTTTTGTGTGGATGGTTATGAAGCGTGGGGATACATGTACAATGGCTTCTATGGAGCACTTTTTCCATTGGCTATGCTTTCAAGATGGATTGAAAGTCCATTTTCTAGTTACTTCAATAAGTGACATGGACTCCAGATTTGTTGGCCGATCCATGTATGTATCAATGTACTTTGGGGATGCAATAGTTGTTTCAAAGGACATTGAGACACGTTGGAATTTATTTTGGCTAACATTTAAAGAAATAAATATCCTACTTGATAAGCAAAGGGGAAATTTTAGCAACAGGTGGAAACTTTCTTGGGCTCCAATATCATGATCCACTAGTGTTTTGGTAAGCATTTTTCGGAAAGTTGTGGGTGTTGGCTTGTCTTTATTTACTCAATAGCAATTGAAATTTGAGACAACATTTCATGGTATGTTTCTGATTTGCTTTTGGCTTTTGCTGCATACTTTGCAATGTATTTGAGGATAGCATGGATAGAGAGAACTAGTTGATAGTCTGCATTGGCCCTCCAGATAGAGAGTATATAAGGGTTGTGTAGGTTTAAGCGATCATCATTGTGAGAAGGGGTGAATGTTGGTTGGCCATGGTCATCTATTGCAAGACTTGATTGATCTTGCATGATCCAAGGGGCTTTATAGCGACATTGAATGGTTTGGCCTTTTCTCCTTAGGCATGTTTGTAAGGTACACTTTGTATGATGTTGTATACAATTTACTAATTATTTGTTATCGATTAGAGGGTCTAAAGGTAAAATCAATCTTGTGTCTAGTAGACATGGATCATCAAGAAGAGTTTGGTGGATTGTTTGGTTTCTTAAAGGAAGGGGTCTAGGATTCCATGCAGAAACATATCTATTTATGTATTCAACTGCATTTTTTATTGATTGGAGATTATTCCCTTATATTCTCTCGATATTTGGTGCATCTTTTAGCCATAGAAAACCATGGATATGTGTTGAACCCCTGTGTTTCCATTCATACCTAGTGAAAACTTATTATTAGGAATTGTTTAGAAGGTATTCAATGTAAATTGATTAAATTATGAAAATTTTACTTGTACCAATAGTCTGTTGCACCAAGTAGCTTTTCCAAGACCTCTTCACGAAATGCAGTAAATCTATGGTGCATGTATTGTGGAGTAAGGTGTGGATTTTGAACTATATTTTGTATCCTCCATCTGTAAGTAGCTTGTGGATTTGTAGGTGCATTAGATAGCATTATACTATGCAAGTCTGGCCACTTTGTATCTATTGCACTGAGTGTGAAGAATAGTGTTGGACAACCAATTTGTATGACCATATCGAAAAGCTCTGCTCTAGAACGGTTCCAAAATTGGCATCTTCCATGAATTGACGCTCCAAAGTGTATGAGTTGTTCTACAATCTTGTCATCAGGCAAGTCCTTCAATCTTTGATGAAGATCGAGAATAGTTGTTGGTAGGCTTGGGTGGATATTTTTATGAACAAAGACAGATGTTTCTTGGCTCTGATGGCACATTATGATATTTAGTATGAAGTACCTAAACCGAGGGTTTTTTCCAAACCTATTATCATAATACCTAAGAAAGTGGTGAGCATATTCATGTAATTTGACTTCCTTGATGTGTTGTTGTTTGAAGTCGGCTATTCCTATAGGAAACAAACTGGGGAATGCCATTACAAATAATCCTTCTGTATTGTATTCGTTGATGAGATACAGTCAACAATGGAGGTCAGCCTTCGCCTAGTTGTAATAATGACTGCAATTCTTCAACCTCTCTACGTGTTGATGGAAGGCTAGCAACAAATAAAGTATTGGGTTGCATGTTTTCTTCTACGTCTTCATTGTTTGCATCATATGTATGCATCATGGTTGCAGATGTGGGACAATGAATACTATTTGTTTCATTTAGCAGTTCTATAATGTTAGTGGAATCACATGGTAGGATGGATAATGCGGCCTCATCTAATTGTATAATTTTTTAGTATGGATCGTTTAAGATTTTATATTGCAAGGCCTCGTATACACATCCTCTACTTACACAAAAGATGTAGTCTTTTTGGCTAATGTTTTTTTTGTTAACCAATAAGATATCTAATTCATTTATATGTTTGGGCAAGTGGGTTGCAATAGTAGAAACATCTTGAGGAAAAAAATTAGTGTGGCCACTATATTTTAGTTTCCCCCCCTTTGCATAGGTTACTTGAAGGATTGGGCTAACCCTTGCTATTAGCATCTCTTCAACTTGAGTTAATTTTTTTTATTTTAAACATAGGGGTTGCTCACTCAGGTCCATGTTATTCCATTTGGAAAAACGGTGGCCTTTTTTTCAGATGTGCATCTATAACAAGTAGGTAGTTTATTTATTTCCCTTGTTTTAATGCCAGGGTATTTTTCCATGTAGACTAAACAAGTTGGAATATTTGCAAGTTTATCTAATTTAGAGCGGAAGTTATTTCTTGCAATATAAAAATCTTTAGCAAAATTAGGTTGTGGATGGATATGAGAAAATGTATTTACTTGAATTGAAATATGTATTTCATTTGCAAGTGGATGGAGCTGGGAGGGATTAGTTGAACATGGTAGTGTAGATCTGGAGATGCCATCTATGTGGTTTTTTTCATTTTCTCATCTTCTCTTATTGATCTAGTCTTTTCTTGCATGGTAGCGTAATCGTTGGAGCTCATTTTTCCGAGCTCATTTTTCTTGCAACCTTTTGTTTTCTAACTCCATTGAGAATTTTATGTGAAGACAAATAGTTCATATAATTTTAATATAGTATATAATAAATAACCATGGGAAGCATGGGTATTGGAAAAATAAAGTTTACATCGTAAAAATTGAAATGATAAAATAGTAAATAACTATGTGCATTGTTTAAAGTAATTCTAACAAAATATACAACTGAGATGACATTTAATGTAAGTAAATGTGTAGCGAAATAATAATAAATATTAATGTGGAGCATTGAACATAATTTGAAAGCAAAGAAGATGATGCATTTGAAATGAAATATTCTACATAGTTTATATTGAAATTGTTATGATACATGTCACATATAATTTACGATAAATTGAAAACCAAGTACGTTGACCATAAAAGAGAGAAATTCTTCAAATTCTATGTGTGAAAATTAAGCATGAAACATGTGTAAATGGAAATTTCTATATATTTTTTCCATATTGAACAATGCAAATATGTATAAGATTTTTGAGTAATTGTTTTTGAAAGAGGAAAAAATGGGTTTTACAGGGACCCGAAACTACAAATTTTACAAACAAAAGAAAAGATCGTCAAAGACCCCATAAACAGAGAGGTTGTAGAGAGGACAGCAAAATGGCAAAGCCACAGCCACCAAAAAAAGGCCAACAAGGGCCACAAATTTTTTTTTGAGTAATTGTTTGTTGTGCTTACAAAAAGTGGAAAATTCCACATGACATAACAAGCATACTTTAAAAAGAGTACAATAGATAAGCTAAGCTTGCTTATAGCTTTGATAACAATTCTTTGTGATTCATGGCCAATGAAAGCATTTGTTTCAATGGACAATGCTAGTAGGAATTCTTTGTTCACAACTGTGTCTAAAATTTGGCTAGCACCATTAGGTTTTGCTAGTAGGAGCTAGAAATCTTCTGCGGAAACTCCAAAAAATGTGGTCGCTAGTTTTTCAAAATTAGTGACATTAAGAAGATAACCTATAGCATCTTGCAAGTCTATCTTAAGCATGTAGCTAAAATCACATATAGTAAACTCTGCAGAACACTTGGGGCACTTAAAAGCACTTGGGTTAATCTGGATAACCTTTTTTTTACACTTTTTGTTTTCCACCATGTGAGGGCAAGATAGGTAGTAGAAATTGTCTAAGTGGATCTTCATGATAGTGGCCTTTACACAAACATTTTGTTTGTCAAGAGAGCTTGGATTCTCAATACTTGAAAGAGGAATCAAATTTTCAAATTTTTGGGGAGATATATGGCTCTTTGAGAGTGAAATACAAGGAAGGGAAATCCCTATAGTGGCATACCATTTTTGCAATTTTGAGGCTTCAAGCAAGTCAGGATTGATTACAATGGTTGTAGGAAAGATCATATCAATAGATTTTATAGACCATGAGGTTATCCGACCACTTTTGATCAAAATAATTGGTGAGTTGGGTTGTAGAGGAAGGTCAACTAGTTGCTTATGAATTATTTGGAATTTGTTACCCCAAATTGTGATATCAATGCAGCCATACATGTCCATTATTGTAGTTGTACACTTTATTGTTTTAGTGCCATCCCTTTTGCGAATGGTTGATGGAGGAGAGACAGATAGAAGAACACCAATGACATCTACAAGGGAATTAATAGGTAATTACATTAATGATTCAATGCTTTTGATATGGTAGATGTGTGTGGGTATTGTGGAGTCTACGCAGGTGGATGGACTAATGGTTGAGGAGTTGTGGAGGAATATTTCATATGGGTTAGTGTTGCTACTATTTTTTGTGTTCCTTACTTTGATGTGGCCATTTGAGATGACATAAGTTCTATTGGACTCGATTAGATTGTAGAACCTATCTACAAGTTCATTAAAATAGGTTACATGTATCTCAGATCTAGCTCTATCTATGAAATCGAACCCTAAGACTTTCCCATCATTACTTGCATTTTTGTATGAATGAATTGGGATTTTACTCCAGGCATGACCCTCTATGGACCATATTTTATGGTTTGGGGTTAAAGTTGCAATGGGATTTGGTTCTACTAGAGAGAGAATGTTCTTTTCCATTGTTTATGTGGTCAATGGCTCATGAGAGTTGCTAGAGAGCATATAGGTTGTAGCTTGATTAATAGCAGTTGGAGTTCCAATCATTAAGGCATTGTTTGTAATTACTTCCAAGCTATGAATTACAATAGCCCTGCAATGAAAACGAGAAGTTGAAAGTGAATGCAATGTACATACATAAACAAGAGGAACTGAAATAAATAAGGTAATTATGGATGTACGTGAATTTTTGAAATTTTCTACAAATGTATTCTTTGAGGTGGATAATAGATCCTTTGACTAAAGCCTCCTCAAAGGCAAGCTCGTTGAATTGTGTGGGTAGCAATGCAGGATGTGTGTGCATCCCATCTAACGGTTGAATACGATACTTGGTAAGTGTAGTTTGTGGTTGTTGAATGAGATCGATAGATGCAACTTGTAGAAAGGGGTCAACATCAGGCATGCCTGAAAGGATGTCTGCAATGGAATTTGTAACTAATGTAGACATGTGAACATTGGAAGACAATGGAAGTGGCTGGCCTGCAAGCAAAGTGACAGTAAGAAATTTAGGAATTCAAGAAACGTAAAAGTAATAATAAGAAATGCAAATTGGGCAGTACAACCTTTCGTATGAGTGAAATTGAAATATCGTATTCATTATATGTCATGAGTTCAGATTTCAAGTGTTTGTGGTAGTCTTTTGTTTGGTATTATGGTAGCATAAATATCAAGCAAACAAAGATGTAATTTACAATCATATGGTTGAGTTGAAAGTTACTTCAAATGCACTACATTAAACTGCTCACATTTTTAACTTAAGAATTTAAAAAAAAAAACTTTGTAGATGCCCAAATTATAGGTTTATGGGAATCGCCACATAAGGATCTCATGAAAAATTCCAATTGATGTGGCTTTATGAGTATTTTTTACATGATCTCATTATTGATTGGTGGGTAGATAATAAGCTCTCTTTTGGGATGACATGCACTACTTCAAAAAGATTGCAATATGTTTAAGTTCAAGTTCAAAAAGTGGAATAGATCCCATTTTGGTAGATAATAAGCTCAAGGAACTCAGCTATCTTCCTTTTAGGATATCAATCTTCAAGTAGTCATCATTTCTCTTCCCTCTTTTAGGAAAGCTTCCCTTTGGCTCTCCAAATTTCATTGTCAACTACTTTTTAATTATTGATATGCATAGTAGTGCTCGCTTGTTTCTTTCCACATTAAAATATAATTATTTTTGTACCTCAAAGACATGCCGTGATGCAAGGGTGCATCATGGCAGTCAAGTGGCAAGGCATAATGCCATAATGACATCTACTTGTCCTATTTACTTTTCTCAACATAGTTACAATTTTCGAGGGGCCACTAGGTAGTTTGTTGGAATTGTAATTTCTTTTTCTTGGCATACTAACAATTCAATATTACATTTGACAGATCAACAATTAGAATTCTTTTCATGGTCTTCCAACATCTATTACCACTTCTTATTAGTTAATCCAATAATTTTACCTGCCCTTTCTTATAGAGGGAACACCTTAAAAATAAAAATAAAACACAAATAATATTTTTACAAACCTAAGTTTGAAGTAAATTTACTCCCACTAAAAAAAATTGTACAACTAAAACTCCCAAATAGAAAAACATTTGAAATTTTGACAACATACAAGACTATGGATAAAATAAATATTGTTGATTTTCATTAGAAAAAATTTTAGATCATAAAATAAAAATGCATTCAATCCCTCAATAGCATCAAACATAGAACAGTCCAACTATAGCATGCATGCTACTACAACACCTGAAAGGAAAATATAGAATTACCTTCTTTCTCTTCAAAGGAAATTAGAGTTGTCTTGTTCCTCATATCAAGGACCTGTAGGCCATAAAAAACTCAAATATTAATACAAGCATCCCGTGATCGATCTAACACTGCTAACCATGATATCATAGGGCTTATCCATTGAAGACTCCTCATAGTGATTCTGTGACATAACCTTCAATGACAAAATCATTATAAAATAGAAGACCAATCTCAACATTTTATATGTAGGACAAATCTATTGAACTCTCTAACATCCTCATTTTCTCATTTGAAGCTGCAATATAAAGTACAGAAGAAGTTCAGAGATGGTTGCTTCAATCAAACTTTCCATTGTTTCCTTTTGTTCCTTGCAGCCTTGTTCTAGTATCAAAGTTTCCTTTGAAGGCATTTGAAAGTTTTAGCTTTGGATGCTGCCCAGCCATTTGATGAACACAAACTCTAGTCAGATAAGCATAACAATCAAGTTTCTAATTCTTGTACTGGTTTGACACCAATCTGAATAGAATTTTCTCCATTTGTTCTCTCTTTTTCCAGGTACTTGTGTTTTACATGTCATCAGCTCTTTAATTTTAATCTAGATCATAAATTCAGATTAGTGAGCAATTTTGATCACTCCTTAACATCAAACCCAAGTTATTTCTTATAGTAAGAACTTACAATGTTTTCTACCATTACATTTTTTGTTAATTTTTTTTAAAAGGAAAAAATTAATTATTGTAAATTAATATATTTTGTAAATTCCTAGTGGGAAAGCATAATGCTTTCATACAATTTTTAAATTTTTACCTGTTGCACATATTCAACTCTTTTAATCAGTCTTTCCAAGAAGGTATAGTATGTTATCTTAAAATTTGGATGTGGTTACTAAGATACAACTATGTGAACTTGTGTAGTCTTCAATCACTAATTCAGGCACCATTCCACTATTTATGAGAATAGACCTCCCAACTTCTAAATTCATTGATGTTTTGAGATGTCTAAATCTGAACTTAAACATGTCAGTGATATTTCTTTTGCACCTGACACATATTTGAGGTATTTGAGGTAGGAAAATTTTAGAACTTCAAAATATTTCAATGCACACGCTCTCCAAGTTTGTCAAGTTTCTATATTTAAATTGCTTGTAGCATTCTTGTATATGTTGTCATATTGGGATATGATTTAGTTCTGAATCAGTCTCTTTCATAAGAAGTGGTTGTGATTATTGAACTTATGTGCAAATAGTTGGGTATTGATCAATGTAGCAATTTTCATATACTTTTGTTTCATTTGTCCTTCATTTTATTGTTTTGAAGTAGTATGCCATATTGTTACTTATTCATAAAAAAATTTAACTCAATATGTTTAAATAGTTAGTTGTGAAAAAAGAATAACTTATCTCGATGAATGTTGAAGAGAGGTCTTGAAAAGTATATCTAGACCAACATAGCAATATGAGGAGGAGTAAAGCAATCTGTGTTGAGCAATGTAAACATTCTTTTCCCAATAGGGAATAAGATACAGATGTAAAGATATATGAAAATATGGAAATGTGACATGGATTTTGAGATTGTGCTAGTGAGGCTACCAATCAATAGTAATACTAATTAGGATACACAAGTTCAAAGCTCCGCTCTAGAGAAATTCTCCAGCAGAGAACACTCTAGTTGCTTATTTGCAAAATGATCTTGGTAGGAATTTTAAGTTGTAACTCTTGATCTTCCATTGTTTGGCTTCAAGTAATAATTTCTAAGTTGTTGCTTGTAAGGAGCTAATTACTGTATAGCTCATAATGAGCTAAGTATTTGTGTCAGTTGACTCAAATGGTCATTACACCTAATTACAAATCTGGTGATTACATATAATTGAATAAATAACCACTTCAACTTTGCAAATGATGAAATCTCAACAATCTCATCTCTTCACACCCAGAAAGAGGTTGTACACTACCTAGTTGGACGTTAGCTCAAATTAGGGAGAAATCCCTATCCTCTATTTTCCTTACAATTATTTAGTTATTTTGTGTGTTTTTGGATATGCTATAATTACATGGAATCCTAAACTGTTTATTCAAAGGCTATGTAATTTATTTTAAGTTTATTTTTTTCAAATGTTGACTGGTGGTCCTACACACTTGCTGAGTCTAAGCTTTGGATTTGCGAGGTCTACAATTTTAATACACAAACTTCCTAAGGGTGCCTCAATCTCATATTTGTTTTCTAGCCAAGTCCTTGGCGAGTCCCAACACTATAGTTATTTCCTTAGATTGATTTTAGAATATGAAGAAATTTTTGGAGCCTTTATTACCATAGGGTTCTAGTTTTCCTGGCTTGAAAACTCAAGTCTTCAATATTGTAAAGTTTTTTTCTTTTTATGACAACCTTTAATAATTTGAAAACTTGGGATAAAGTTTAAAGTGAAGTCAAATATTAAAAATGTCTTTTTGAAGTTTAGTTTTATTCTACTTGAGAAAGAGCACTTAATTCTTTCTTTCCTTTTTCTTTATTCTTATCTTGTTTCAAACTCTCCAAAAATTGCAAACAACAATTTAGCTTTGGAATATAATGCACTTCCTTCACACCAGTTTTTACTCTCATTCTAGGAAATGTTAAGCAGTCACCAAAATAGGAAATTGTGGAATTGTATTCAGTGGGAGTTCCACAAGCACCTCAAATCTTGATAGGGAGCAACCTAAATTCATGTTTCATGTGATATTTCCAATAATAAATTATTGAGTTTTATGATTTTTTGTTTTCTACTTTGTTTATGATCAAACAAAGAACTGAAGCTAACTAAAATAATATATATATTTGTTGTTATGAACTCTACTGATAAGGGAAATGAGTTGACTAAAACAATATATAACTGCTGGTAAAGAAGAGTGGAAATAAATGTGTTGCAATGTATCCAATATAAACTTAGACCTGACAAGTTCAGTATAATGTCTTTTTCCTTGGTGATAAAAATGAAAACCTGGAAACTACATTGTCTTCTACATATTAAGAGGGCCTAGGTTTGTCTCTCCACTACTATTTTCTAGTTGGCATAAGGGAATTGAGCTAAATTTGAACCAGTAGCATTCCAAATTGATTTCTTTTTCTTGTTTTTTCTGAAAGGCATATTGAATAGATAGTTGCTAATATACTTGTTTAAGTGTATAAGTGAGCCAAACTTATAATGTACCTAGGTTAAACATAGAAGATGATAAACTGCTCAAAATAAGCACACCATTTAGGTTCTAAAGCATATAAATTGGTAATATATGTGTTATGGATGCTCTCAGCAAATATCAGATCCAGGTTAAGATATATCTCTCCTAGTGTAAGAAATACTGAGCAAATTATATATCTGCTTTTGATTGTTGTTTTACATTTTTTCATATGGTATTTGGTCTGTTGTTTCCTAAAACATTTGTAGATTTTTATTTAATACTTGCTTTTTTATTTGCATATTGAAACAATGTTGGCAGTATGGTGAGAGGAGAATAGGAAAGGAGGAATTTCACAGTACAAAGTTAGAGAAGTATTGAGAATTGGAAGGAATGGAGCTCCCATTAAGGTCAGTGTGCTTTGATTAAGATCTCAATGTCTAGAGTTATACTTTTATACTTTTACCAAGCCCTCATAGAGAGATTTGAGATTAGATAACAATATATTTAACTAATTATGTATCTTATGTTAGGTACATCTTTTGGCTCCTGAGCGAAAGGCAAGGGAGTCAGAACACTTGATCCTTTTGGAAACTTCATTATTGATCCAGAAAATGCCAAGGAGGGCATAAAATCACTCAACATCTAACATAATATATATCAGTGTTTCCTATATAACTAAATGGATGCTTACAAGTGGATGCTTACAAAATTATGTACATGTAATATATATGACATTCAATTTACAAAGAAGATATCTTTACATATAACTAATGAAGAATATACATTGTTATTTTACAATGTGTGTACATATGCGTTATTAACATAGATGGAAATGCTATACATGAGCGTACTTCAAATTCATTAGATATCATTTAGAAAAAGTAAAAATTTCTCAATGATTACATGGGATGAGCCATGCTTGTAGTGTTTGTCATATTACATTTCTTTTAAAAATGAACAAAACCCGGCTACTTTTGAACATGTTTTATAAAATCTCTTGCAACAATCTCCATTTGTTGGACTTCTTCTTCAACAGCAACAGTATGGTAGGTTGCTTCTTCAATCTCTTTGATAATATTTTGTGAGTGCTCAGAGATTGATTTAATTAATTTTTCAATTGGTGTTTCAATGTAGACATTTGAACCCACAAAATCATCTGATATTACGATTGGGCTTGTTATGGAATTTCCTGTTTCATTTTGTTGAGCATCAATATTTTCGATTATCTAAAAAAAGAGGACACAAAATTAATATTCAAATATTTTAAAGAAAACATTTTCATATTATTAGCTACAAAATAAGGTGTAAATTTTTTAATAAATAAGCTTATGAGGTTTCTATGATTGAAATTAAATATGAAAATTGACATTAAATTTAATTTAATTGTATACTAGAAAATTAAATTTAGAAAAGGCATAAGCTTTCAAGTTTTCTAGTTTGACATTTGAAGAAGACAAGAAGCTTTCAATTTTTCCAATTTAACATTTGAAAAAGAGGAAAATTTACTTCGTGAAAAGACTCAAATAGAACAAAAAAATCAACAAAGTTATCTACAAAGATAGAATTTACCTCCTTGCAATAGATTTTAGATAGTAGCAAAAGCTTCGACGATCTTGTGAATACCCCTAGTAATTTGAATGGGTTTGCTCCACCTCCAACCTGCAAGTAAACATGGTAGTATAAAAAATAAGCTCTAGAGGTTTGTATGATTGAAAAAAAAATTAATATTAAACACCAAAATGAACTTAAAGTGAACTAAACAAAACCAACTTAAAGTGGACTAAACAGTTACCTCCTTCAAATAGCTTTTTTAGAGTAACTAAAGCTTTGACGGTCTTCTCAATACGACTAGTAATTTGAATGGGTTTGTTCCACCTCCAACCTGCAACTAAACATGGTAGTATTAAAAATAATAGAACTACCGCTTGGGAATGATTGAGGAGAATTTGGCAAGCCTATTGGACACATATTGGCTATCCCAATATTGTAACAATGCTTAGTTAGTAAAATTATACCTCCAATCTGTTATTTACCTAGCTACTTAAAGGTTGATTGGCAAAGCTGGGTGTGTAAGAAGTTAACAACCATTTCTAAGAGGAGATATTTAGCTCTCTATTTTCAGCTCTAAAATTACATTATGATATTATAGAACTATTACTATAAAATCTATTGACATGAGGACTTAATATATAATGCAAAAAATGTGTTGCTTTGATACGATACCACAATTTGCACAAAATAGATTTTTTTAAAGTTTTGCAAACTTTAAGTTAATGCAATGAACAACTGTCAAGACAACCCTTGAAAAACTTGTAACTTCTCATTTCCAATAAATGGGGACCATGATGACTGGATCTTCTTGAATGTGAGTAAGGAGTTCTAGCACACACTGTAGAGCTAGGGAAGGGTATCCACTATGGTCAGTATGAGGAAAGGAGTGACCACAGGTACAATAAAGAAATCTTCAGTAATGAGAAAAAGGAGCAAACACATGTACAATAAAGCAATCTTCAGTAATGAGAAAAAGGAGCAAACATAGGTACAATAAAGCAATATTCAGTAATAATAAAAAGGAGCAACCACAAGTAAAATAAATCAATCTTCAGTAATAAGAAAAAGAGCAACCACAGGTACAATAAAGCAATCTTCAGTATTGAGAAAAGGAGCAATCACAAGTCCAATAAAGCAATCTTCAATAATGATAAAAGGAGCAATCTCTTGTACAATATAACAATTTATATGTGCACGATTTTGAATTAACTCAAGCCTAGAAGAAGATATCTCAAGTAGTTAAAATACCATGATTTGGCAAGCTACTAAAGATCAGAGAGCTTGGAGATAGGTTCAAGTTGGCATTATAAGCCATCAGTAAAGAGGCCCTAAGGTCACATTTAGGACAAGAGGAGAAAGAAAAAAATTGTGGAAAATCCAATCGTGTTGAGCATGTTCAATTTAGATTTAGGCAAGAATAAAGAAAAAGGATTTACCTATTTAACAACTACAGTAATGATAGATTAATATGAGGTCTATGTAATTGATTGACAACTAAATTTTAGAGTCTCATATTAAAAATAATGAGCACAAAAAATCAAATGATCCATGCCATATATGAGTAATTTTTATTGGAGTCTTGGACACTTTCATTACTAGTAGACACATGTTAGTTCAATTATAATAGATGGTCCCATACTTTGTATTGGACATAAAGACTTACAAAGAAAACTCAGAGGAGACACACATAAATTTGGCCTTGAATATCATAAAAAAAGAAACTTAAGTGGTCCAAGCAAAGGGGCCAATAGAATAACATATTTGAGTAATTTATATTGGAGTCTTGGACACTTTCATTATCATTAGACACATGCTAGTTCAGTTATAACAGATGGCCCTATACATTGTATTGGACATAAAGACTTGCAAAGAAAACTCAAAGGAGACACACACAAGTTTGGCCTAGAATATCATAAGCAAAAGTAGTGTATGAGAAAAGGAGCAATTTTAGGTATAAAATACTAGTCTTCATTATGAGAAAAGGAGCAATCTCAAGTATAATATAGCAATATTCAATATGAGAGAGGAACAATCTCAGGTATGATATGCCAATCTCAGTGTGTAGACTTCTATGATAAGCATTTTAAATCAACAATACCTATAATAAGTTCTGAAAATCCATCATCTATGAATTTGAATGAGAATTGACTTTCAGTGCCCCATGGAATGGGATCAATCAAATAAGCCATGCAATATTTTAGGAGGTTATATAATCTAGGAAGAGCTACCAACAATGTTTTGTATGGAAACTCCAAGACCATTCTCATGGCTTGAGGTACTTGCAGTAACACTTCTAAGATCTTTGGTACACACCAAAGCACTGTGTAGATGCCCATGTTAACACAAGAATCAAGCCTAGAAGAAGGCATATCAAGTGACATTAAATTATCTAGATTTGGAAAACTATTGAAGATCACTGAAATGGACCATGCAACAAATTGAATTGCTTACGATTCATAATGGGGTTTATGAAATTCAAAAAAAAAATAGAAATAAAGGTGAACTGCCAAAAAAGCATATGAGCAAAAGAAACTCCAAAAACATTAGGCAAGAGTATAGAAACCATCTCTTGTGCATACAGAAGTTTCTAATAAACCTCGTTCGAATAGCAGTATCCACAAGAGTATGAAGCGTTGTTCTGAAACCCAAGAAAGGAATAATGGTGAGTCTAAGGTAATCAATAGCAATATAAAATATCAAAACTAGGGCAACTGACTTACCTCAAGATTATGCACAAATTCGGAAGAATATTACACTGCAACTATGAACAAGTCGATGAAAATATGAAAACAAAAAGCAACCTAAGGAGAAATTAATATCCAACCAAATTGTTAAAGGGTCGTATTTTAGGGTAACTCCACTATCTTCCATGTTTTGTTGGACAAAATAAGTGCCACATTGTTTTCTAGATAAAATGCACCATAGCCGAAAGGAGAGGTTCCCCACTGCTGGAGAAAATGTGCCATAGTTGAAAGGAGAGGTTCCTCATTGCTAGAGAAAATGCGCCATAGCCAGAAGGAGAGGTTCCCCACTGCTGCTTCACATAATAATTCACACATTCTTCAGTACAAGAGCTTTTGGATTTCTGGAGAAAACACACATGATAAACATTTGCAAGTGGGAGCCTCTAATGACGGTAATGAATTAAATAACATTTAACTAAAAAGGGCATTTATTAAAAAAAAACAATGGTCGAGATTTAATCAACCGTACTGCATTGCTTCTAATGAATTTTTGATTATTGATTTCATAATTATCTTTGCAATTTTCAAATAGGACACGCCTTCGGCATAAATATACATATACATATGCCTACAAACATACTTTTCTCCCTTCGTTTATCACTTCTAGTTATCTCTGTGTAGCATTGGTGTTATACTCGTTACCATATGAGCAGTTCTAGTTAAATTTTCTTTCTTTCATCAAAAAAATGGTTAGGGTCACTAATGTTTTCACCTCTTCTATTCTTCATGTACCTGCAACTAAATATTATAGACAAATAAAGAACACTTGTCCAGGGCTTTTATTAGCAGCCTGGACCTTACCTCTTAAACAAAGGATCTACCTAAATGTTTCTCATTGGTCAATAAGCTTTGCAAGGAAATCATAAATTTATAATTGTCAAGGCAACTGTTATATAGTAAATGTATTTTTAATACATCTTTGTTAGTTTCCTTTCTCACATAGTAAATTTCTTTTTAATAGCTTGAATTTTGAGTTGAGAAGCGAACTATTATATAGATTGGTTCAGGCATGATATAAGTTTATCTCTAGCCTACTTTTCATACTCATTAGACCTGGAAGCACATTTATATTTTCTTTTCATTAAATTTGTAGCTAAATGACGACCAAGAACCAAGAGTGATTAGCATTTAAAGAAACTTTAAATCGAATACAATCTCATTAAATTGATGGAATAAATAATTTATGACTCTTGATTTTTGCATAACGAAAAAACTTATAGCATTCACGTAGATTTTAAATGTGGCATAAAAAAAAAATCAACAAAAAGGAGAAAGTATATCAAATGAATATAATCTACTAGCAATTCTATATTGGGAATGTTAATCTGCAAATATCACAATTACTGTTTTCTTTACAATAAAAGAACAAGACTACTTATATTCAAATTTGATAACTTTTGAGCAATACATTTCAACTATTAGCCATATACAAGATATTTCAAATCTATATCATAATAAATTCTCAATTATTAGTCATATACAAAATATTTAATATATATTAAAATATATTGTCAACTATTGCTTGTATAGAAAATATTTGAAATATATATCGAAATAAATTATTCAGTTTTTGAAATTCTAATTTGTGTAAACATATCATATAACCATCCAACTGATTTGAAATATTCGAAAGCAACAATGAAAACAAAATTGATTTACCAAGCTATAATAAAAATATGGGAGGTCAATAAATGTGAAAATATGTAGATGCAAACATAGGTATAAATTATGTGAATATTTCTTAAACAAAAGTCTTAGCATGCCATAGTTAGAATTTAAAAGTCAAAGCTATGAGAAATGATTAGAAGTACAAAAGAGCAGTCAAAGCGTAGGCTAGCTAGTGGAGTCTTTTTTTAGAGCAGGAGTAGATATCTTCATTATGTCTACAAGCAATAGTTTACACTCTACTTCGAAATCAACTTTCATTGCTTTGACAATTGTTGTTTTCAGCCAGAACTCAAAATTATAAGTTTATGTTCTAATCAAAGCAGTAAAGATGTATGCTTTACAAACAAGGCCTTTAATAACAGCAACAGGATATGTTGTAGAGTCAGAGTTGTCCTGCAATGTGTAGAGGTCTTTTGCTAGGACTTGTAACAAACTAGTGGTAGCTTCATCAAAAGCAATACACCAAAGGCTTCTTGAATGGTCTTGCATCTTTAACTGTAGAAGATAGCAATAGTTTCATTCCTTAATTTCCATCTGGAAACAATCACAAAACTAAACATCACCACAAGGACGTGTGCATTTCCTTTTGTATTCTTTACCATTAACCAGCAAGGGGCAAGTAGGGTAACAAAAAGACTCAGTTTTTGCAATTTCAATGGTTCCTTTAAAAATGGCTTCAACAGTTTTTTCCAAACATAGGAAATTGTTTAAGATAAATGTAATAGTAACTCTATCATTTGAAGGATGCATCCTATGAGGTGTAGAAGAAGTTGAAGCCACTTGGTCAACTTTAATTGGGCCCTTGAATCTAAGAGTGTTTGCCTTAGGAATAGAAGGGTTAATCTCAAGGACTGTTCCTGTTGATGTGTTGATAACTTTACCATTAAAGTAGCCTACATGGCCACTACAGACAGCAACAATGACAATTTCACCAGAAAGGTACATGCGTTCCAAGGTATCACCTTTTTCTTGCCAACTTGGGCCCCACAAATTAACATCAATGAAAGAAGCAAAAACATCATATAGTTTAAGGGTTTTTCGGATTGTTTTAGTTCCATTTCTCCTACGAACAGTTGAAATGTACCCAAAATGCACTACAATTCCAATAATATCAACGAAGCTATTATTACTATAGTTACTTATGTCACTAACTAGCACAAAATCATATTTTTATTTTGGGACAGGAATCTCATCTTCACATCGTTTTATTGTTGATTTTTCATCCAAAACAATCTCAAGATTACTATTTAATTTATTGAATCTTTTATTGGCTTCCTTGACCAATCCCCTCGATATTAAATAATTCAAACCCACCTCAACTTGACCATAATGCAATTCAGCGATATCATCAAAACAAGTAATACGTATTTTTGTCCCCTCCATTTCTATAATGTCAAAACTAAATAGTTTCCCTTCACCTCTTTGTTTCTAGAAATGATGCATCTCCCTAATATGTGTTACACGCCCTTTCACTATCCAAACATTTTGATTAATGTTCAAAGCTTTAATAGAGCTGACCTTTGGAGGGTTGTTTTGTTTTTTAGGGGACAACTACAAACCAAATTTAGGGGCCCATTTAGAAGAAGAAGGTGAGTCAGGTGCTATCATTTTCTCTTCTTGCTGCTTGAACAAATACCTAGGGGTCCTAATAATTTGACAATCAAGCATAATTACAAATAATTTGGATATCATTAAGGCCTTGGAAAAAAAGAAAAATAATATATTAGACAAATTATATGAGGCAGAAACAAAAGAGAGAATTTTTTAAGATATACAACAAACAACGCAACCCACCTTGAATCTTGGATATTCCTACAGACATAGTCTTTTAAACATACTTGAGGGACCATATTTTCAAGGAACCTATAAAAAACATATCATTGCATTTAGAAGGGAGAGTTACTATTTTCAAATGGTGGCCATCAGACAAGACAACCTTATATCGCTCAACCTGCCCTTCATCACCACCAAATTTTTTGAAGGAAAAAAGCTGAAGGAGATGAGAGGGAGTTCAACATCATCATAATTGATGGAAAAAATTTCAAATGGATTCAAAGACATATGTTTCTTTGTAGCCTACAAAGACAAGTGTAATCAAGAAAAATGCACATCATCACACCAAATAGATAGAACAAGTAAGAAAGATGAAGACTAGAAAGAGATACATTTTTATGTGTTCTAAAAGATCAATGCATGTCTACTTTCATATCTATACCCTCTAATAGGGCCAGCCATATATGTATACACCTAAATTCCAATCAAGTAGCAACACCAGGAAAGGTAGGAAACAATAAGAGCAAGTTTGTAGCAGGCACAATGAAAAAGTATGGTAAACTTAAGGATTCAAATTCTACAAGCTGGTGGATGGCATCCTCAGAGCTGAACTTTGTAGCATGAGTTGTAGGAGCTGACACCAAATCAATTTTTGGGGGCTCTAGAGACCCATCCATTGACCTCGACTCTACAAACATAGTTCTGGAACCCTTTAAAGGAAAGGAATATTTCAACTGTAGTTGACTATTTGGCAGCTCTATACCACAGTAAAAAATCAAAGATTAATGTATTCCAACATTCAATTCCAACTGGTGGAGAACTTAGAATGCATGCAGTTTTCTTTCTATATTTGTATAAACACCTATATGCAAACATTTGTATATGTTGATACTTGTTTCCTTCATCTTTTTTAATAGAAAAAATGGAATATAGAACAACAAGAATGAAAATCCTTAAGTACATATATGGGTTCAATTTTTCCTCTGTCTAGGCGTTTTGGAAAACACAAATAAGCAGGTATATATATCCATATGTACACAAGTATATATTTATCTATATATACAGAAATATATCTAAATGATAACATATTCCATCCAATCAAATTAAGCACG
>VDFB02279132.1:0-12500 GCA_007258455.2 Sequoia sempervirens | reverse complement strand
AGAGAGGAATTGTATAACAACAGTTGCATTGTCAACCATTGAGTATTATAGAGAAATGGGGAAATTGTAACATAACTATTAGTAAAACATACATACATATATTTATGCATAAATACATATATATATATATATATACAGGTGGAATTAGACATGCATTGATCTTTTCAAAGAATTTAAAATATATTTTCCTTAATCATTTTATCCATGTGTTGTGATGATGTGCATTTTCCTTCATTGCACTTGTTTAATAAAAAAACAAATATAAATATGCTTCCAGGGCTAATAAATATAAAGCTAGGAGAGAGATAAAATTATATCGTACCTAGACCAATCTATATAACAGCTCACTTGTCAATTCAAAATCCAAGCTACATTATTTGGCACTCAATATTATAGGAAAATACCAAAAAGTATAAAAGATCTATCAAAAATACATTTACTATGCAACACCGGGAAAACTAATTTCATCTATATACAGGTGTGTATGTATATGTTTGCATGTATATATGCATGCATATGTGTACATGTATATATACGTATATGTGTATACATGTATATATATGTCCATATGTTTACATGTATATATATATGTGCATGTTTTACATGGGTATTTTTGCATAAATGATTAATTTATTGTTCATTCCTTTTGGGCTCTGCTTATTGTTCCTTTTAATAGCAGGTTGGAGGGTTTAAACACCGGTGCACTTCAAAACCTATGAGAAACTATATGTATATACAAATGTGTATACATGTGTGTGTATATATGTATGTATGTATGTATGTATATGTATACATGTATATATTTGTGTATATGTTTACATGTATATATGTATGCATATGTAGACATGTATATATACATGTAAATATATGTATATATGTATACATGTATATATATGTCTATATGTTTACATGTGTATATATATTTGTATGTTTACATTGATATTTTGCATAAATGATTAATTTATTGTTCATGTGTCCCAACCTCTGCTGATTGTTCATTTCGATAGTAGGCTAGACAATTTTAACACTAATGTGCTACAAAATGTGTGAGAAAGTATATTGATTAAATTGCATTGTCAAAAGAGCCTTCTCAAACAGGAAGAGATATTATATTTTTTGATGAAATTAAGAAGATTTAACTATAGTTTCCCCTATAGCAATGGGTATAAATCCAAAGATGCACAACGATAACTACAAACAATAAACAAGGGCCACAAAAATTACTAGCCACAACCATATTTTTCTGGAAAAAGGAAGATTTAACTGCAATTCCCCTAAACCAACATTACATAGAGCTCCCAAAGCCAATGTGTAGCAATAATCTATGAAAAATGAGGACAACCCCACACATTCCAATATTTCAATGGTTTCATAAAACCCTAAACCCTACACACAGATAGCTACAATTCCTACTATGGTAATAGTTGCAACGCCACATATATATATATATATATATATATATATATATATATATATATATTGTAGTACCCCTCCATTCTCACCTGGGATGTGCAGGTAGTCTGGCTAAGGAATCAGAAGAGGAAGATGGGACAAGAGCTTCTAATGGTATTTTGTGAGTATGATATTACATTATGATTGCATTTATTTGGTGATGTTTTTATATAGATGCAGTATTAGGTGGTGATGCAGTGAATTAGTAATTGTTCATGATGATATGATGTGATTTGTTAGTTTAGAAATGATTAATTTATCAGTTACATTATATTGTTTGGATAGATGTGATGAAGGATAGTGTAGCACCACTCGTTCGCGGGTGCCTTGCTACACTGCAATTCCTTCTCACGAGGTGCTTGTATTTAAATAGATATATTGTGCACAACATTGTTTGTATGCAGGGATTGCAGGTACATAGTCTCGATTCCACCTGCTTCGGCAGGACAGGGTGAGCACCAATAACCCAACGGTATAATGTTGAAACAGAGATGACTTGGAAGTCATCCCATCCCATGATGTCATACCGTCTTGTTTGATTGATATTATACGTTTTTGTAGTTGTCGTCATTGTGGTTTGTGGTTGTGTTGTGTCGTATTTTATTAATGTTGGTATTTTTTTTAAGCTCTGATTTATTTTATTTAAATGATGGAAATGATTGTTTATTTTAATATTAGAATTAAATTGTATTTAAATATTAAATATTTTAAAAGTGATATGTGTTTATTAAATGATAATTTAAATATTAAATTGTGTTTAATTATTTTAATTAATTATTTGGTTGAGGATAATTATTAAAATAAATTATTTAAATTAATTAGATAATGTGCTTTGCAAGTAAAGTTGTAAAAACGGAAATTAAAACAAAAAAAATATTGAAAATAGAAAAATAAATAAATAAAAAGAATGAAAAAGTTGTGTGAACGAATGAAAATTGAGAGTTGACTGAAAAACTTGCTTTTATAGATATAATTTCTTTTATTCAGGATTTTTGTGAGCTTTTGCATTGGAATGGTATTATCTTTTATTTTAATTGAAACTTTTGGGGAGTTTTAGGGACACAGAGATTTTATGGAGACAGAAATTGAAAAAAATAAGGGTTATGCATCTTTAAATTTTTTGAAGTTTTCGTAAAGGATTTTTCCATTCCTTTGTTTGAGATATTTTGAGAAGAGTCTTGGGAATAAGTATTTGGATTCGAGATTTGAGCACGGTTACTCAGAGGAGATTCGAAGCAGGAAGGAGGAGCTCTTCGTAAAAGCCGTCAGAAACCAGCTTCATCGGATCCCCGAGAGCGCAGGACTCCAGGTTTCACTCTCTTCTTTTAATGGTTTTAAATCTGTAAAAGAAATAAAGAGGTGTTTTAGAATCAATCTCTGTTTAAAAAAGAAAATCTTATTGTGATTTAGATTTAAATGATTTCTTTGAGATTAGAAAATGTATAAACAAATAGGTCTTATTTGAAAAGAAAATTCATGTTGAATTTAGAAATCTGAGTTTGCAAACAAACTGAAAAGAAACTCTTCGAATTTCGTTTAGTTATATCTTTTTTCTCTCTTAAAGTAATCTTCGTATTTGGAAGGTTTTAAAATAGTATTTTGATAAACATTAATATTTATATACTGTAAATATGTGATGTTTTGGATTTACACAGAAAACTATGTTCTCTGTAATTATTATAATTATATATATAAATTTATATATATATATATAAATTCATATATATATATATATATATAAATTCATATATATATATATATATATATATAGTATGTATTAAACAAAAAATAAAAATAAAAAATTAATTGATTTTCGTGCATTGTGAAAAGGCCGAATTCGACCATCGAAATCCGTGACAGGATGGAGTTATAATTGTTTTTACTTAACAATGGAATTTTTTTTAAATCAAAATAAAAATAAAAAAAATTAAATATAGCATATTTTATATATGGGTTAAGGGGAAGGACGGCAGAGGCCGTACCTCCCCCTCTCCCCATGCCACGGACGCTGACACAGCAGTCCTACAGGCTGCTGTGCAGGCCCGTGGACTATGTTTTGTTTTAAAAAAAGTTTATTTAATTTAATTAAATTTTGTTTATTTTTATATATATATATATATATTTATTTATTTATTGTGGTATGTATTTTTATTTTATTTTTAAATGTAAATTATGAGTTATTTTATTTAACATTAGTTTAAAATGTAAATTATAATTATTTTATTTAATATTAGTTTAAAATGTAATTATAATTATTTATTTTAATATTAATTTTATTACGTTTTAAAAAAAAAATGTAATTTTTGTATTTGATTCAAATATTAAATAATGCTTAGATTTAGGTATTTATATTTTTAGAGGGCATTGTTTTATTATTTTTGGTTGAACAAATATTTTAAACATAAAATAAACCTTAATTTATTGTGTGGTTTATATCGAGACAATTGTAATTGGTTATATTGGAGTTTGGAATCTTTTAATGATCAATCATTTGGTGAACTAATTTAATTGTTTAATTGAGAATGGAATTGAATTCAATGGTGCTACCTTGCATAATATAATGTGAGTTTTCTTTTAGGTTATGGTTTTCGTTAGTGTAGCCTATGTGGGAACCCTATTGTTTTGCAACCCTTGATCCAGAGGCATGTTTAATTTTGAATGTTGTCTTCATTTTAGTTATACCTCTGGATTGAAAACTTATTGGTTTAATGCTTGGAAGGGTTGAATGGTTTAATTAAGACCTTTGGTTATGAGTTGTCGCGAGAGAGTTAATGCCTCACATTTTTCCGTTTTGAGTATTACGCTTTATTTGTTTTAGGTCAACCCTTACCTGGTTTTGATTTATGTTAGGGGTCTTAGGGAGAGTGGCTATTTGTGGGGGGTCGGCGCCTCAGTTGGAGGAAGGGCCAGTAGATCCCATGAGAGCTATGCGGTGACACTCTCCACGAGACACCCTTGTATTTGTTTCTTGTCGACTCTGAATACTGTATCCGTAATGTTGTTTTTGATTCTGGTGGAGTTGAATTATGGTTGTTATTCAGTTACTTGTTTAATTGATAATGCTTTGTTTAATTGTGATAAGTTTCATAGCTTTATCTTGTCATGTTTGATTCGTGAACGTTGATGGTTATTTCATTGTATATCTTGAGTTTGTTTATGTACTATGTTGTTCATGAGTCGGTTTGGAATTCATGGTCGGGTTCTCTTCCTTGTCACCTCTGAGCACGGGGGGTGAATTATTTATAGTTCACATGGTTGGGTGGAACGTGCTCCTCACCCATTGGGTTCCCCATCAGCAGTCTATCTTCTCAGCATTTCTGTAGTTGGAGTTGTACCAGTATTTCTTTGTAATTCAGATTTCATTGTATTTATATTATCCCACACGTTTGGGAAATTTGATGTAATTATTAATCAAGAGCTTGTAATGTAATATTAAAATGATGATGTAATAGTTAGGATCAATTGTAACTTGTTAAAAGGGATTCATTATGATTGTATTATGTGATGTGTCAATATTCTCGCTCTTGGTTATTGGATGTATTCTTATGCAGGGGTTATAATATTAATAGTTATGTTGTTATCGTTTACTTTCGTTGATTAGTTGTTTGTGAAGTAACCTCGTGTGCCCCAGAGAGCTAAGTGTAATAGTGTAATGTAATGTGTTATGTGATTATGGTTAATGTTTCTTGCATGTTTAATTGCATTGTTAAAAAAAATTATTTGCTATGTGTGTGTTCTCTGGGGTTTGCACGTCGGGCGTTACAACTTGGTTTCAGAGCCAAGGTTGCAGCACTGGGATCTTTGGGTAATGTTGCAACCATGTTTAGTTGTGGTGAGTCGTTGTGTCAATACAGATATAGTTCTACCCTTGTGTCATTTGGGTGTAGATGGGCATGTTGAGTCTTAGCTCGTTAAGGGTGAGAGTTATGTTCAGCATTCTCTTGTGTCTCTTAACTTTGAGTTTGAGTGAGGTCAAGGTGACTTTGAAGTTAGTTATATTGTCTTATCTTCGTGCATCTTCTCTTTGGGTGTATGTTTGTTGACTTTATATTATGTGAATTTTTATTTATTTATTTATTTTTCCTCATTCTACCTCTTTTGACGTATGTGGGCGTTGATTGTATTCTATGTGATTTTAAGGCTATGTGCTGAAAATTCATTATGAGTAATGAAGGGTAGAAGTAGAAATAGATAAAAGAATGACTCTAGTGTTATCCTAGATTGAGATTGCGTGTATTTTTATTGAATTATACTATATAAGTATAAAATTAATGTAGTATAGTATAATCATACTGTCAAGTAGTGATCCGTTAAAATAATTATGATGGTTCCTTTACGATTGGTGCAAGTGAGTGACTTGATCATGTAACATGTATGAAATATTGTTTTGGGTGAATCTTCAAAATTAATTTAACAAACTTATTTTTAGTGGGTGCTTTGCAAAGAAATCACTCCTTCTATCTCCTTGTGTTCTTGGATGCATAAGTTTTAAGGGAATGCTCTAGGAGTACATTGGTTATTAAATGCTTATTTATGCTAGTTAATTTTAAGTTTTATGAAAGGAATTTGTGCATAACAAGTTTAGGAATAAATTTGAGTTTTCAAAATTTTCTTCATAAGTATAAATTCATAGGTGAAGTTGATCATATATTATTTGCACCAGTATATAGGGAAAAATCTTATTGAATTGAATTTCGTAGAGTGCTAGAAGTGTGGTAGGAATGTTGCATTGTATGAGTGTAATTAGGTGTATGGGTAAAACAATCTCCTATGTATTTTCATGAAGTAAAAATTTAAATATTTTGATTTTTTAAAAGTGTTGTAATTGGATGGTGTTTAAAGGCCTTGTGTTGATCAAATAAATGTTTTACCATAGGAGAAAATGTGATGATGTATGTCCATTTAATGAAATCTTGAATTAATACAAAATTGATGTGTTGTGGGGTGTGATTGATTGACGATTCTTCTTAATTGTTATTGAATCTAGTATGTAAATAAATGGTAATGTTTTGGGTTGAAAGAAAATTCATTTTGACATGTATGTGATGTGTTTCTATGTTAAGTGCACTCTCTCCTGTAAATGTAAATGATATAGCTTGGGTGCAATGTTGTTTCATGAGATGACAATAAAAGTTTCTTTGTGTGCGTATTATTATGAATGAGGGAAGCAAATAGGAATTCTATAATTGAAAGACATTGATGTTTATCTCTCGTAAAGTGTATGATGTAGTAAATGGTGATAAAAATATTTTTTTTGTGAATCAAGAAGATTATTATGTGATAATAAAAAAAGAGAGTATGTTTATCTAGGAGAAAGCGGGTGAGAATTGTTTAGGCTTATGGTATTAATTCTAGCTTTAAGGGAGTTGATAAAATTGATCTTCGAACTTGAGGAAGAGAATAATGTTGATATTTAAGGAATTGTAAAAGTGATTAAAGAATTTATAATTTCAGCAGAAAAGTATGGAGGATGTTGGGAGTACTTGTTTTTTATATGCGGCATCAATCATGTATGTGCATATGAGAATAGGGAAAATTTGTTTTCTATAATAGTAGGTATGAATGTACTCCTTGTTTTGTGGAAACTAGTAACTGGGCAATGTTTGTGTGTTGTGTTAAACCCGTCCTTGCTTTGTGTGCCCATGGGATGGTGATACTGTGTACCCATTCATGGAGACTATATTGTATTTGTTGGTGTGGAATTAACCATACTATTATGTGTGCTGGTATGTCTGTTACCTGATTGAGGGCCAACCCACGTGTGGTTGAAATTTATATATGAGTAGCCAAAAGATAGTTTCATAGATTCTTTTCTTTTGGTTCCCCAGTCCCTCAATCTGTGAAGGGGTAGTAGCAGCCACAAAGTTCCTTGGGCGGAGTGTGTAGCGTACGCATTTTGCGACGTAGAGTAGTCTTAACTCAACCGATCTCGAGGAAACGTACTCACTACTTCCCCTTATGATGGATCATGGTACTTGATTCATATGTGCTAGCCTAAACCCCACAGTTTTGAGTATAGTAGCATTGGTTGTTAGTATTTGTCTGGCCGTCCATAGGGACGTTGAGCTGACATTAGCGAGTGAACCTCATCCGTATGAGAGGTGAAGCTCGAGCAGCCCCATATTGATATGCTCATATATGTATTGCATACACTGTATTTGCACATGTTTCGACATGATGCAATGGATACGATGCCACACCCCACTGATGTTCTGACACAGTGCTGGTGTTGATGCCGTGTTGTTGATGGTAGCGAGCTGGGCTCGAGGACATGATGCCACGTGCTTAGACACGTGAAGGTGCACTATGAGATGTGCTATGATAGCCTACTTGTGTGATGAGTGTAATGGGGCCTCACACATTTGTAGAGGGATACTCATGTTTGCTTTCGACAGTGTTTGGGTCGGTTAGCATATGGGTATGTCCTAGCCATGTATACCTCTGGCGACGGCGAGTACCTACGTGTGCCTTCTCCATGAGGTATTGCTATGCGGGGTGTGTCTAGCACGTGCCTATTTCCGCGGAGCCACGGACACACTGCCATGCGGCATACGACCAGTGTGTGCCTTCTCCGGTTGGTGTATGACCGTGCCGCACTGCGATGCGATGCGAGATGTGTAATACCCCTCATGCTACTGTTTGATTTTTGACATTCTCTGTGGTTTTGTTTGGCACATTGTGATTTGGATGGTACTGTTGATATCATGTTGTGGTAGCATAGACTGTTATTGATTATATGCTCTTATGATGCCATGGTTATTATGATGATATTTTATTATGATCGTTTGATGAAATTATCTAGAATTCAGTAGACTAGAAAATAGTAATTGATGATATTAATGCAAATTAATGTAAATTTTATAATGCTTTATATGATGATATGTTTTGGTGAGGGGATAGGTAGCATCACTCGTTTGCGAGCGCCCTGCTACACTGCGAATCCTTCTCATGATGCTTTGTAATTGATTATATGTATATATGTTGTATATCACCTTGTTGGATGCAGACTTTACAGGAGTAAGACTCGATTCCACCTATTTCGATAGGTCTGGGCGAGCATTGAACCAACCCAACGGCAGGAAGTTGAATAATTAAGGTGACATTAAAAGTAACTCCGCACCAAGGCGTCAACAGTTTTGTATCTTCTTGGTTTGTGCATCTTGGTCATATTCATTGTCGTATTGGTCTTTGTATGTCATTGTGATTTTATGAATTATTTAATGTGGGTATGGTTTTATATTGTGATTTAAATAATTAATTAATTTATAAAATAAAAACATAAAAAAATAAGTAAATAAGGCAATGGATAAATGTTGGTAGTAGTAGTAAAAAAAATATTTTATTTATTTTGAGTCTCTCAATGGTTGATTTTAATTGTTTAAAGTAATTAGTTAATAAAGTATTATGGAAAGATATATATATATATTTATTTAAATAAAAGTTCATGTTTGTGGATTTAAAATTTATTTAGTTTTAATTGAATGCATGAAAAATGAAAATGAAATATGGAAAAGGAAACAAAAGGGAATTAAGGTTAAAAATATTATTTGGATTTTTTTTCTTGAAACGTGACCTCTGGTATTCACGAGAAGAGGAATTGAAAGGATTCCTTGGCATGGAATTTAATAAGGGTTTTTCTTTGTTTGAGGGGATGGTTGGAAGGCTGGGAAATTTTACTTTCAATTATTTTTCTGTCTTTGGTTTCTTTTCTGTGTTTTGGAGAAATTGGTGAAGAGGAAGAAAGATTGGGATTTGTGCTGGAAGATCGGTAGCAAGGAATTAGTGCAGCAAGAGGATCAAAGCTTCTTCAATTTTCTGCGAGTGAAGGACGCCAGGTTCTTTTCTTTTAATTAATTATCTTCTGTTAAAATAGGAATTTCCCCTGTGAATGAAACTTGTATTTAGGGTTGAAAATTAAATAATGGTAGGAAGAAAATCTATTGGGGTTACAGTTTAATCAAAGGAATTTTTAGCAGGGAATTGGGGATTGTTATTCGTTTAATGGAATTTTTTGGGGTTTCTGGGTTGTTGTTGATTGAAAAAGGATTTTATTGCAATCTGGAAACAAACAGTAGTTTTGTTGTCTCAATTGTTTAAAAAGAATAAAATATACATATTTGTGTAGGGACAATTTTTATTTCAACAAATTTCTGGGTGTGATATTCTGGTCTGTACATATATTTTATTAAAACAGTTCTTTTATTTTCAATTTTGCACAGAAATGAAATGTACAGTATAAATAACTTACCCTGTTTGGGGCATGCTCAAATTTCAGTGTATATATATATATATATATTTATACCCACATATATTTAAACTTATGAAATTTTTGAATAAAAATTTAATTTCGCCGAAAACTGTGCATAGCATTTTATTTTTGTTTGGGTTTTATATATATAATAATGGCTGTGTGGGGGGGAGGGGGGGGGGGGGTTCAGCCTCAGCCGTACCCACCACCCCGCCACCGGACGTATGACAGTCTGCGGACTGGTAGGACTGCCGTGAGCAGTCCATAGACTGCCCACGGCCAGCGGCGAAGTTCCCCGTGACTGTGTGTGTTGGGAATAATAATTTCCCATGTAAATTTATATGTTAAACTTCTTTTAATCCGCGAATTTTTATATGTTATTTTCTGTGCGGATTTTTATCTTTATAAATATATATATACATATATTTATTAATTAATTTAATTATTCTGTTTTCTCTTATTTAAATAACGATGTATTATTTAATTCTATATGCAATATATATATATATATTCAATTTCTTTCCGATTAATATATTCTGTTAATTTAACTGTTAGTTAAACAAACGTATATATATATTCTGTTTCTGTTTCTTTTCTGATTAAAATTATATTTTCTGTTAATTTAACTGTTATTTAGAAAATAGATATTCATATATAGATTCTGTTTCTTTTCTGATTAAAAATAAAGCAGAATTTGTTACAATGAAAATAATAGTAAAATATAAAGAAATTGTCTTATTGATTTGTTAAATTACAACCTTGAGAGGATATTGTTAGTAGAAAAATCAATTACGAAAGTAAAACAGCATTGTTTATTTATTCTGGTTTTAGTATGACTGTATTTTAGGAATGGAATTTATTTTGGAATCTACTTTGGAATTAAATAAGTTATTCCTTTTATTTTGATTCTTGAAATTAAATCTTGTTGCATTGTTGGGTTTGGGACTTTGTTAATTCATTGATGTGGGAACCCTTTTTGTGTTAAAACTTTAGTCTTCTAGAGGATGTTGGTTTTGTTGAATTTTCATCTTGAGTTCTGTTGAGTTATATTTTATTGATGGGGAGTACCGAATTTACGAGATTATGTTATGGTGTTTAAATTGCGAGATGGTCTATGCCTCGTATGTTGCTTTTGTTGTTGTATTTTGATGATCATGATTGGCTTGGTACAACCCCTGTTTCTTTCTGGTTTTGGTTGGGTCTCTAGGGAGAGTGGCTCCTCGTGGGGGCTGGCGCCCCGTTTAAGGGGAAGGGCTCAGGAGAACCCACGAGTGAGTTAGTAAACAAGTGATAACCTAATAATTAACTTAGGAGGGTTGGGTAGTAATATCATTACAAGATTTAAAATATGGATACCTCGTCTTCATTAGTGCTTCCGCAGACTAATGGAAGGTTGAGAAGGTCGTGGTTGGCAAGGTCGTGACCTCGTCCTCACGAGAGGTCTATGGCTCCGCATGAGCTACCCTATGGTGCTGGTGCCTCAAGTAGGAGGAAGGGCCAGGAGATCCATAGATGGGGGCCGGCGCCTCAGTTTGGAGGAAGGGCCAGGAGAACCCATGTAGGCTATGCGATGACACTCTCCCCTAGTTGCCCATGTGTTTGCTTTATTGTGTTTCTCTGGAAGTGGGTTATGGGAGTTGATTTAGATTGTTGTTTGAATTGATTTAAATTGATTTATGATTATTGTTTCGATACATCTTTAGCATGTGTTGTATGATCTCATTTATATTTGATTTACGATCTTGCATCTTTATGACATTGTGATATGATGTTATTGGTTGCTCATTTTAATTGGTGTATTGTGTGATGGATCTATGTTGATACTTTTTGTATGGTTGTACTTCTATTATCATTCTTGGTCGGAGTTACTTCTCTGTCACCTCTTAGCACGGGGGTGGTCGGGTGGAACGTGCTCCGCACACCGTTGGGTTCCCCATCAGCGTTCGTGGCTTCAGTCTCATCCAGTTGAAGATTTATTCTAGTTGATCTCCTTGTATTTTGATGAGTTTGTATATTGTATTCATCCCACATGTTTGGGATTCATGATGTAACTATATTGATGATGTAAAATTTGAAAGATGTAGTGTAGTTATCTACTTTGTAACTTTATTTGGCTATGTAATTTCTCATGGGTTTATCTTGTGATGGAATCTATATATATCTAATGTTGTCTTATGAGATGATGTTTAGTAATGTCTATTTTCAATGTGACCTCGTGGGCCCCAAAGGACATGGTTGATTATGTTGTTTGTGTTTTAATGGAATGAAGTATATGAGTATGTATATGATTATTTAATATTGGTATGATGATTATTTATCTTTCTTTAATAAAATAAAAAAAATATATATTTGTGTTCTTTATTTGTTTGTTCTTTGGGGCTTGCACGGCGGGCATTACAACTTGGTATCAGAGCCAAGGTTGCACACGCTGGGGTCTCTGGGTAGTTATGTCCACTAGGTAACCTTTGCATGTTGGCTCTTGAGCTCATGTGTACCTTTGTCTTGTTGTGCAGAATCATGCCTAGAGGCAGAGGTAGAGGTAGAGGTAGAGGCCGAGGAAGAGGCCAAGGTGGTGTCTGTGGGGCCAACCAACCGAATCTTTCACTGCCAAGTTCTCACGGTCCTGAGTCTGAGGAGCAACAGAATTCTCAGAACAATTTGTCAGGTGGTGGACAAAATCCAGAACAACCAGGGTTGGATGGGCAGTTGCAGCATCTTTTGGGTGAGCTTCTTGATCGATTGGGCCGTAGACCTAATGGGGATCAGCCGGTTGAGAGAGAAAGAGAAAGATCTCCAAGGC
>VDFB02279131.1:0-27330 GCA_007258455.2 Sequoia sempervirens | reverse complement strand
CTCTCCCACTCTCTCCCACTCTTTACCACCCTCTCCCACTCTCCCACTCTCTCACACTCTCTCCCACACTCTCCCACTCTCTCTCCCACCCTCCACCACACTCTTGCACCCTCTCCCACACTCTCTCCCACTCCCACCCTCTCTCACCCTCTCTCCCACAAGCATACATACATACATATAGGCATACATACAAGCATGCATACATACATACATACATACATGACACACCAGCATACATATACATAAAAACTTATCAACAAACATTCAATAAAGTGGCATTTAACTAAAGTAAGACATAATGCAAGTGCATTACGTGTTGCTAGACATGTTCCCTGGAGAAGCAAAAAATGTCAAAACTAATACATAACATGAGCGCATTATAACATGCTTGTATTATATTTTTATTTTGGAATCCCCAAGCCTTAGCTTTGGTATTTTCCTTGGAATACCAACCCAAAGGCTTGGAGGGCATTCCCAATGACCAGAGACGTGTTTTTTTGCAAATTCTACAAATTTTCACATAATCGGGTTCATGCTCACCATCAAGATTGCATCTAGTTCAATATCAACAAAATCAAACACATGGGTAATGTTAATTTCTCTCTTAGCTTTCCAATGATGTAATTTTTTTCACTTTCTGACAATGTTAGGACTTTCCTCCATAATTTCTTTTGTTTGTATGTCTATTTTTTATCAAAAAACAGTGCTTATGTTTTTTTTGTTATAAATTAACCCCTCTTTGAAATTTCAAATAAATTACATTTTAGAAACTAGACTCCATTCTACAAATTTTAAAAAATAAAAATTAAAAAAAACTCTTACTTTCTAAAATTTGTAGGGGGAGCACGGCCAAAAATTTTCTTTTTAGGAAGTTCCCACTTAGAAAATTAGTAAAAAATCAAATATTCATTAAAAAATTATTAGAAAAATTGTGCATCAACTAAATACTATTAGCTAACTTCTGACCATAGCGATTTTAAAAATACTACAAAAATGTTCACCGTGCTAGGGTTGTACAAGAGTTTCTATGTTATGTTTTTCTAACAAAAACAACAATTTCTATACATCCCTCTTTTGAACCCCTTAATCTCAACCATTTTCAAAATAAATCAGTAGTTTAGGAAGTAGACTCGAAGCAATTCAATCCTTTTTTTTTCCATCTCAAAATTTTGAGTGTAGCTATCCTCAATTTCATGTCTAAGGTCAGTATTTCCTAATTTCAAAAAAAGTGTGGCCACTTAAGCCCCCTTTTTGGGAACCATCTTGGTGCACTTACCCTTACAAATTCCAAAATTGCACAAATTGAAAAGAAAAGATTAACTGTAAATAAATGTACTGATTATTAACTTGATAATTGATTAAGAATGAGTATAATATATATCAAGAGATGATCCAAGTGTAGAATGACAACTGCAAACTAGAAAATAGGCAAAGCATTCTCAATACTTTGAAAGAAATAATCCACTCAAAATTGCAATGGGAGAGAATGCTTATTTAAGATGATCCTTGAGAAATGTATTTCCTAATGATCCCTTTTTCTTACATATCTCAATTTATTTCAATCCAAAGAGTTCCATGAAATGATTTATCTAAAAGCAAAAAACATGTTTTCAATTGGTATTCCATGAGATGTTTCATAAAAATATTCTAGTATATTCAATCTTTTGATTGGAATAACTCAACTAAGCAAAGGATACATGATCTTCACAACACTTTCAAAACATATTATTCATAGTAGATGATGAGTAGTTAACTTCTTGACACATTATCATACAAACATTTATCTTGAATAGTCTTTAAAAAATTTCACAACATAATCCTCACAGTACAGAATGAATTGTTATGTTCTTGATCCATCACCATATAAACACGTCAAAAGATGTATATGTCAACTTTTTGCAATATTCTTTCTTGTATAGGAAATGGACTTGGGAGAAAGATTTATAATTTATAATACAAATAAGAAATGAACTCAAGGGTGGAAACTTCATTTATCACACCAAATAATAAATTTACATGAGAGCATCACTTGTTTCTCTTAGACTCCAATTTTCAAGATAGCAAGTCATTTCAAATGAAAACTAAAAAATGTGTCACAACCAAAGTTGTTAATTGAGGAAAAATAAAATGTTTCTAAGTTCCACCATTGTATGCATTTACAATTAGTTGTATATTGTTTTAAGGGCAAGGGGGATAATTATAAAATGTCTTACACTTGCTAGACTTGAGGGTTATCATATGCTTTTTGTGTGGAAAAATTGAACTTCTCAACCGTCGTGTGTATGTTTATCTTTTCAATTGTTTTGCATGTCATTATAAGGGATTGAGTTGGTTGAATGTAGCTCAAAGTGATTCTGCATGTTTGGGTGTGAAAGAGGACCATGCCTAGTGTAAACGTACCTATCAGGATGCGTTGGAGCAGTTTGTTTGGTCACATGAGTTGTAGAACGAAAGTTGCACCACTTTGCAACTTTACACTACTTGCATTTGACACTTTTTCCATCAAGTGAAACTGTATGGGTAAAAGCACAAAGTTGTGTCACACTTTCAGCCAACTTATCAGCACAACTAAATTTAAGTATTTCTAACTAAAAATCAATTTTGGTCAAACATATGATCTAGTAAGATTCATTCTAGCTAAGTTAGATACTTCCACAACTTTTTCGACTAAAATTGTTGGCTAAAAATATATCGAGCACCACTTTGAGTCCAATTTACCAAAAAAATAAAATTAGTTGAAAACTTTGAAGTTTCAATAAATCTTGCTAATGTAAATAACAATTTTTCTAAATATAAAAATTCCCTTTTGTAGATCCATAAGTGTAGTTTTCAAAAATATATTTATTTTAATAGTTTAATTATTTCTTATATTTTTTTTTTACTAAAAGTAGTTTATCAACACAAAATATTAGGTTGATTACCATGCCAAGGAAAAATACTAAAACTTATTAAAAAAATAGAAAAAAATATGATGCACTAGATAAAAGAATCTATTTCAAGATGGTATAATTTTTTTTCCATTTTAGATAAATATTTAATATGAAAGTTGACGTCCAATGAAAAAAACTATTTTTTGATTCACACACATTTTAATATTTATTTAAAAATATATATTTATCAAAATTGAAAAAAAATATATCCATGCACTAAAATATTAAGTTATAAATACACACAAAAATTTGAAAGAGAAAAAAAAAATTACTATAAAAAGTTTGATGTCCCATGCAACATCATTTTTTAGCATCTTATCATCAACTAAATTATAGTATTAATTTACTAAAAAAAATTAAAATATTTTTTTAATTTTTTTTTAAAAATACAATCATAAAATATACTAAAAAATACATATTTTACTAGTTTACATCAATTGAAAATTAAAAACATATATGCCACTTTTTAGTGATTCAAGTTTAAAAGTTGGATCAACATATGTCGTTTCCTTTATAAAGTGTGACACAACTTTGTGTTTTTACCCATATACCATGGGAAAACGACTCCAAGATAACAAAAACCAAGAGAGAATATTGTAGAGGGGCCCAATGCAATCCCATAGGCTCACCTAGAGAGTTCGTAAGAATCATTGTTTTTGAGTAATAGCTTGTCAGAGATTGTTTCCCTTTTACACTTTGGACTCTTAAGGGATTGAGCCAGTTGAACATAGCTTGAAGTGATTCCATGAGTTTGGGTGTGAAAGAGGACCATGCCTAACATAAATGTACCCATTTGGACATGTTTGAACAATTTGTTTGGTCACATGAGTTGCAGAATGAAAGTTGCACCATTTTGCAACTTTACATTGTTTGCATTTGACACTTTTTCCATCAAGTGAAAACTAGACACCATGGGAAAAAAAATATGAGATAAAAAAAACCAAGAGAGGTTGTTGTATAGGGGCCCAATTTGATCCCATAGGGTCAAATGAAGAGTTCGTAAGCATCATGGTTTCTGAGTAACAGCTCATAAAAATATTGTTTCCCTTTTGCACTTTAGACCCTTAAGGGATCAAGCTAGTTGAATGTAGATCAAAGTGATTCCACGTGTTTGGGTGTGAAAGAGGACCATGCCTAGTGTAAACGTACCCATTTGGACACATTGGAATAATCCATTTGGTCACACAAGTCGTAGAATGAAAGTTACACCACTTTGCAACTTTATATTGCTTGGATTTGACACTTTTTCCATCAAGTGAAGACTAGATACCACAGGAAAATGAATCCGAGATAACAAAAACCAAGAGAGGTTATTGTAGAGGGGCCAACACAATCTCATAGGCTCATATGAAGAGTTTTTAAGCATCACGATTTCTGAGTAATATCCTGTCAAAAATTGTTGCCCTTTTGCACTTTGGACCCTTAAGGGATCAAGCTGGTCAAATACAAGTCCCCATTTCTATGAGGCATACACTACCCCTACTTTGTCAACCCTACTGCATTAGCAAGCTAGTGACTCACTACCTTGTCAATTCTACCACATTTTGCATACATTTATATGAAAACATTATTGTCAAAAAATTCAAATGCCTTGTCCATGCTTCCATTTTGAGTCATGATTGCAAGATAGGTTGCACCTCCCCATGTTGCTAACTTATCCTTGAATAAAGAATCTCTAAATAACTTGGAGAGAAGGATCAAAATCCCTTGTAGGTAGACCAATCAAGGAAACATTAAAATATATCACAACACAAGTGATGAGGTAAATTTAGTGACAAGGTAAATTTAGAAATAGAGATAAAAACCAAAATAGATTCAAAGATCTATCTATGTGGGAGGAGTATATTCCAATTTTCTAGAGACATGTATGGAAAATTTGGTAGCAAAGACAAGACAATCATCTTCTTGGTGTTATTGTTTGACAAAATAACTCAATGAGATATGTCCTCGTGGACTATAATGATTGCAGGATATGCACAAAATAGATTTATTGAAAAGGCTTTACAAAATTTCAAGCATAAGCAAATTGTAGGTGTAAAACCAAATTCAACTACATTTTCCAATATCCCCCTTTCCTATAACAAAATGAAAGCTTTGGAGAGTGGTATGCACATCCATGGTAAAGGATTGGGAAATGATGTATTATTTTGCTTCCTTATAACTTATGTCATATATATGTGTATAAAAAATGTGGAAGCATACACAAGGTAAGTCAATTGTTTAACAAAATACTTCAAAGAGATGTGGTTTAAAAATGTAATTGGCAAGTGTAAAGAATTGTGTAATTTAAAATGTGCATTGAAAAGCTAAGGTTATAATGACAAACACACAATGATCAACATGGAATATGAAAAATAACAAAAATGAAAGCAAGCAATAATAGAATGAATGAAAATGTGTAAAGACTTCACATACCTAAAAAACTAGAGTTTCAAATGGAGGATTTCTACCCAATTATGTAGCATGTGCTTCTTCTTTCTTCAAACTCCTCAACAATTTGACTTTTTCAAAAGCTTGTTCTCCTCCAAACTTCAATTGTATATCACTCTTGAATGGAATTCAGACTTGAATTGATATTATATGCCTTTCAATGTGAAAAATTTTCTATTTCATGCAAAGGTGGTGTAAAGATGATGAAAAAGGTGGTGGAATGTGAAAAACATTCATGCACACTTCAAAAAATCATCAAATAACTTTTTTTTTTCGGAGCACGTGCATAACTAGGAGAATATGTAGAATGTGGGCCTTAAGATCATGGGTAAATTCAATTTTTTACCATTTTTAGATCAAGCCAAAATGTGCTCACATTATAATGCGAGTGCGTTATGTCTTGCTAAAACAATGACCATATCTCTACTACAAAACATGCTCATGCTATTAGAAAAATGACTTTTTACAGGTTTCTTTTCTCTTTCTTTCTCTCTACCATCTACCCTTAACCCACAACCCTTAATACATCTACCTTTAAACCCTCAACCCTTTAACCTCAACCCTAAACCCTAAAACTTATACCCTCAAACCCTAAAACCTCAACCCTAAACCTTAAACCTTCTACCCTCTACCCTCTGCCCTCCATATCCCTCACCCTCCATTCCACCCTCCCCCTCCTTCTCATCTCCATCCTCCATCTCCTCTCCTCACTCCTCCACCTCACTTCTTATCCAGTCCACTCCCTCCCTCCCTCTCTCCTCTACATCCCCACTCATTCAAATCCTCACCCCTCATCTACCCTCTGCCCTCTATCTCCACACTCTCCATCTCTCTCCCTTGTCTTTCCTCATTCTCTCCCCCCCTCCTCCGTCTCTCTCTCTCCACCCTTCCTCCCTACCATCTCTCTCCACCATCCATCTCTCTACCACTGTTCCATTCTCCCTCTGCATTGAAACCTCTTCCATGCCATCTTGGGCTCTATCCCATCTGTCTCTCCCACTCATCACTCCATAACTCTGTTCTCCTCTCATCATCTCCTCACTCACTCACCCCTCGTTCACTGGCCATAATCCTCCTGGCCTCACCCACCCCCTCTGGCCTGTCCCTCCCTTCTCTCCATGTTCCATTCCATCTACCCCTCTATCTCTCAACTCCTCTCTCTCTCCTCCTCCCTCCGTCTCTCTCCAGGATCTCTCTCTCCTCTCCTTCTATCTCTCCTTCTTCCTTCCATTCCCTTTTAAATTCCTCTACCATCCCCTCTATCTTTCTCCACTCACTTCTCTCTTTCTCTCAATTCTCTCCCTCCCCCCCTCTCTCCTTCTCTCAAGGTCTCTCCACCTCACTCCTTCTACCTCTCCATTCCTCTACCACTCTGCATGGCTTGCCCAAGTCATTGCCCATTCCGCTCCTCCTCCACCTCTCCACCCCTTTCCCTCTCTCCTCCATCCACTCTACCATCTCACCCCCCTCTACCATCTACCTCTCCACTTCCCTTAAACCCTCTACCCCATAAATCCCTCTGCCATTAAACCCTAAACCCTCCACCCCTACCTCCAACCTAAACCCCTCCCCTTTCTTAAACCATCCACCCTCTACCCTCAGCCCTTAATCCCTCTGCCTTAAACCTGCCTATCCGGCCTCTCTCCCTCAGCCTAAACCATCGAAGACCTATGCCTCTAAAGACAATGAAACCCTCTGCACCTCTCAGTTCTCCCTCCTGCCCCCCTCTCCTTCTCGGCCCTTATAAACCCTCCTGTCCAGCCATCCCTCCAGCCCCTCCAGCCCTCAACCTAAACCCTCAGCCCCTAAACCATCCCTCTCCCTCCCTCTACCCATACCTCATTCCTTAATCCTCCACCCTCTATCCCTTCCATTTGGACCCTCAGCCCTAATCCAAAACCTATCCCTCGGCCCTCCCAGCCCAGTACTTTCGACCATCAGCCCTGGACCCTCCAGCCTCTGCCCATTGGATCCCTCCCACTATATCTTTGTCCCTCCCTTCTCTTCTCTCCTCTTCTCTCCTATCCCTCACCTCCCCTTCCTCTCTACCCCAATCCATCCATTCTTCCTGTCCATTTTCCTTAAACCTTTAAACCTCCCCTAAACCCCTAAACCCACCCTACCCACACCTCCTGGCAGCCACCCTCTACCCTTGTACCCAAGTAACCTAATCCCTCAGCTCTTAAGCCATAAACTCTCTACAGTCCCTCAGCTCTCTTATACATTGGACCCTCAGCCCTAGCCCTGCCACTCCAGCCTCTGCCACTCAGCCTTGACTTTCATCCTCAGCCTCAGCCCCACCCTTCCTTTACCCTCCACCCCATTAAGCCATCCTCCTTCTCAATCCCTCAGCCCCACCCTCAATCCTCCGTCAGTCCACTCTTGTTCTTTCACGTTGGTTCCCTTCCTTATGCCCTCCACCAAACCTGGTCATCCACCCTCCATTCTCCAGCCATTCAGTCCCTCCATTTTCTTCCATTCCATCCTTGGGCCCAACCTAATCCCTTCCATATTCCAGCCTGTCCCTCAGCCATTGTCCCCACCCCTCCATTATATCCTTCCACTCCCTCCTCTTCTATCCTTCACTCTTCTCTTCTCCCTCCATGTATCTATCCATCCATCCCTCCTCTCTACCCTAATCCCTCAGCCCTAGGCCCTCAGCCCTTAGGCCGCCAAACCTCGGCCAGCCCCTAATCAACCTCCTCCATTCCATTTAAACCCCTATACCCTCCACCTATTTGAACCCTCCAGCCCCTATACCCCTCCAACCCCTCCACCCCTCCACGACCCTCCAAACCCTCCATTAAACCACTTCCAACCCTCAGCCTCCTGCATTCTCAGCCTCACACCCTCACCCTATACATTTGGATCCATCAACCCTCCAATTCCGGCCATCAGCCCATAATCCTCTCCTCATTGTGAGCCCTAAACCCTCCATCCCACTTAATTCTCAGCCTAATTCCACCGCCATAGCCATTCGGCCAAAATCCCAACTCCATCCATTCTCCATCTCTTGAATCCCTCCCTCCCTCCTTCTCTCTATCCTTTCTCCCTTCATCCTCTATCCATCCATCCCTCCCTCTTCATCCACCACCATCCTTCCACCTTCCAACCATAAGTTCCATTCCATCATACCCCTAACCAACCTTTAAACCCTCCCAGCCTAATTTATAAACCATTAAACCCAAGAAAGCCTCTCTAATCCCTAATCAGCCCTCCCTCAGCCCTCCAAGCCCTCAGCCACCACCCTCTACCTTAATCCAATCAGCCACATATCCACCCCAGCCATTGAATCCCTCAACCCCTAATCCTCAACCCCCTATACCCTCCAATCCTCTACCCTCAACCTTAAACCCTCAACCCCTCCAGCCCTCAGCCTCAAGAGCCTAATCCCTTCAAACCCTCTACCCTCACCATCTGCCTAATTAAACCTCAAACCTCAATTCAACCCTAGGCCTCAACCCTTCCCCCCTATACTCTCTACCTTTTACATTGGACCCTCAACCTAATCCTTTAATGATATACCCTCAAACCTATACCCTAAACCCTATACCCTCAACCCCAAACCCTCAACCCTAAACTATTTAACCATAAAACCTTAAACCTTATACCTTCTACCTTCAACCCAATACCCTCTATAAAAAACTATTTTGGCACCCAATGGTTTTCTAGCCCTTCTAGGGTTTTTCATCTAAAAGGAGAAAGATGAGTGAAAATGGGCAATGTCTACACTAAAAAAAATGAAAGGATGGATTAATTATTCCTATATACAATGTATAAATCCAATAAAATAATAAAATATGTTGATTATTAATGCAAAATCTAAGAAATGGAAGATGCTTGAAAACACATTGTGATATGCAAAAACACTTAGAAATGAAGGTAAATTGTAACAAAAACTAATGAAACTAAAGGTGTGCACCTAGAGGCTGAAAAAGGATGGAATGTAGGTCTATAATCCTAAAAAATATAATGAAAAATCCAATTGGAACACTTGTGCCAATCTGGGTGACTTATTCCTAGATCTGGAAAAATTGCTTCAAAGCCTGTTTCAGCCAAATGGGTATCCAAATCTATAGAAAAATTTGAAAAATATGTGCAGTGGGAATAATTTTCCATTGTTGGTGACTTAGTCCACTTCTAAATTTATGAAAATCCAAAAGTGGAAACAAAAGCCTTTGGTCTGCACTTGAGTTCTTGGCAAGTGCCTAGTTTTTAAACTTTGATTTTTTTGCATTGTAAGTGACCTTTTGTTGATTTCTTGACTTGGTCAACAAGGAGATGTATTCAAAAAATTTGAAACTTAATCTTTTATAGTCTCCAATTCTTCAAGATACCTAAATCTGCAAACACACAAGGAGAGAAGGAGAAATGTTGGATGTTAGGGAATGGGGGTTTACCTTGGTCAAACCCCTTTTTAGGTAATTAAACCAAAATAGAGAAATAATGTAATGAATCATGAAACAATAGAGTTAGAGAATAGAGAAATAATGTAATGAATCATGAAACAATAGAGTTAGAGACTTTCCATGATGATTGATCTTGAATTTCTGCAACAATAGATGAATATTTTTCCCTTGAATACCTTAGAAAGCTATCTTGATGACTTGAAATGTTAAAACCATAGCTTGCTTAACTTGAGGACATGATGAATGATGAATGGGTGATGATGAGTTAAGATGATAATGAATTAGGGTTTAGAGGCTTGAATTTATAGGCAATTCACTGAATTATTCCATTAATTTGGTCCCTAAGGCCAACATGAAGGAAAAGTAAACTTAAATTCCAAAAATTCTTTCTCAAACCTTGAAAATAGCCCAAATGAGACTAATTTCCAAGTTGGGAAACTTAGTCCCACTTGGATGGGACTAAGTCAACCAAATGGGCGACTTCGTCCCATAGGGGCTCTTTTTCCAAATGGATTATTCGAGAATGGAGAAATTAGGCCTATAGGTTGTTCTAGTCAAGTCTTTGATCAAAATAAGCCTCAAGATGCACAATATGGGGCCATAGGGGCCTATTAATGATGATGTAAAGGGTAATTAGAGCTAGAGACACAAATTTCAATGTGAAAGTGTGATTAAATGCACTTTACATCATTAAAATGACATCCACATAGCCTAGAAAGGAACAACATCCAATGTGAATGTGTAAGACACATTACAACACTAGATTAGAGTTAAGTTTAATTCACAAGCCTTCTAGATTGACGTGATAATGCAATTGAATACATTTTATAACATTGAATTAGGGGAAAAATTAGACTTAGATGCTTAATAAAAGTTTAGAAAAGTGTGAAAGGCATTCACAACACTTTACAACACCTTTACAAGACATCAATAAATGCATTTTATTTAGTTTGCAAGGGTCCAAGACCTAATGTGGGCATGTGAAACACCTCAAAACACTAAATAAAGGCCTCATTAAGTCCAATTTGTCATCAATTAATCCCAAATTAAGCAAAAAAAAGGGATACTTTTTTTGTGTCCACACCCTCTACCCTCAAACCTAATCCCTCAATCCTCAACCCTTAAACCCTAATACTCTAAACCATCAACCCTATGGGTCCTCCCACCTAATCCCTCAACCCTATACCCTCAGCCCTATCCCTTTCTCTCTATCTATCACCTCTCTCTATCTCCCCCCTCTCCTTCCTCTCCCATCTCTCCCTCCTCCCTCCAGTCCCTCTCCCTCCTATATTCCTCCCCCCTCTCTCAGTTTCCTCTCCCCTCTCTTTCTCTCCCTCTCTCTCTTCTATCCCTCCACCCCTCTATCTTTCCCTCTCGCCACTCCACCCTCCTCTTGGGTCTCTCTCTCCTCCGGACCCCCTCTATCCTTCCCACCCTACCTATCTAAGTCACTCTCACTCCAACCCCTTCTCTTCCCTCTCTTAAAATTTCCACCCTTCCCCTCTCCCTCTCTCAATACTCTCTCTCACTACCTCTCTAGCTCTCTACCTCTCTCTCAGGTCTCTGCTTCCCTCTCTCCCTCCCACCCTACCTAGACAACTCTCTCTCTCTCTTAAAATTCTCCCTCCCTCTAAATACATACATACTTACATACATACATATGTACATACAATCCTACATACATACAAGCATACATGTACATATATAGATACAATATTACATACATATAGGCATACATACAATATACATGCATTCATTCATACATACATACAGGCATACATACATACATACAAGCATGAATACATACATACATACATGACATACAAGCATACATGTACATAAAAACATACAAATATATAAACATACATTCAATAGAGTAGAATTTAACATAAAGCAAGACATAACATGAGCACATTATATTGCACTCACATTATGTCTTGCTAGACATGTCCCTCACAAACGCAAGAAACCATGCCAAAACTAAGATATAATGTGAGTGCGTTATGACGTGCACGTGATATATCTTGCTTTGGGAATGCTGAAGCCTAAGGCTTGGAGGGCCTTCCCAATGACCAAAGACATGTTTGGAAAATTCTACAATATTTCACGTAATTGGGTTCATGCTCACCATCAAGATTGCACATGGTTCAATGTCGAACAAATCAAACACCTGGCTAATGTTAGGTTCTCTCTTAGCTATCCAATGATGTAATTTTTTTACTTTTTGACAATGTCAAGCCTTTCATCTATAATTTATTTTGTTTGTGTGTCTCTTTTTTGGAAAAAAGTAGTGTTTGGTGTTTTTTCGTTATAAATTAACTGTTCATTGAAATTTCAAATAAATTACATTTTTTAGAAACTAGACTCCATTCTACAAATTTAAAAAAATAAATAAAAAAAATCAATTACTTTCCAAAATTTGTAGGGGTAGCATGACCAAAATTTTGTTTTTCAGGAAGTGTCCACTTAGAAAATTAGTAAAAAAACAAATATTCATTAAAAAATTATCAAAAAAATCATGCACCAACTACACACTATTAGCTAATTTCTCACTGGAGCAATTTTAAAAATACTAAAAAAAAATTCATTGTGCTAGGGATGTACAAAAGTTGCCATGTTATGCTTTTTTGACAAAAATAACACCAATTTATGTATGTCCCTCTTTTGAACCCATTAATTTCAATCATTTTCAAAATAAATTAGTAGTTTAGAAAGTAGACTCAAAGCACTTCAATCCTTTTTTTTTTTGCATCTCAAAATTTTGAGTGTAACTATCCTCAATTTCATGTCCAAGGTTAGTATTTCCTGATTTCAAAAAAAAAGTGGCCACTTAAGCCCCCTTTTTGGCCCCCCATCTTTTTGCACTTACCCAAATCTTGATTTGATTCTAATCATTTTGAGAAAAAAAATGTTATATCATATGATAGCATGCACTATGACATGAAAAATTATAATGATGTTGCTGCCATGTATTGTAAGATTGATTGTAAAGAAAAACATGGTCACAAGAAGGAATATGACATATGTCACAATGAATAAAAGACCATTACGATGTCATAAAATTCCCTAGCAATGAAATAGATGCAAAGTAAAACAAGAAAAAATCTAAAAATTAAACAAAATTCTGCCCTTGATTATGTAGCTCCATCTATGTCCAATCAATTGATGTAGGCAATGCATACATACAACTCAACAAACCACAAAATCCCTTATTAAGCAATTCACTGTCCTAGATGTGCTACATTTAATTTATCAGTCAGGGAATTGTAATATCTTGGATGATATTGGCATTGTATGTGTAATTAATAATCCTAAGTCATCCTAATCAATTGTGTATAAAAGAGTTAACAAGAATAACTTTAATTAAAAACTTACTGAAATAAATTTATTTAGAATAAAATGTAACTGAATAATAATTGCTATAAGTAACTACTCCTATGAAGATAGTGATTTAATGACTCAAGTATGCTGCAACTTACTTAAAATAACTATAATGACAATTAATCATTACTCAACAATTTGATTTAACTTTAAACTGAAAGTATAGCTTAGCAATTTATTCTACTATAATTAATAACCTAAACTACAAGGAGTATTGTAGTTACTTGAAGTAGCCCTTGCTTGAGTCATTGCAATCCCACAATATCCCTCTTAAATATTAACTTAGAATTTCATGTAAACAACTAAATTTATCTTTAGTGCAATTCAAATAGATAACTCAAAATAGAGTAATGAATTGATAAAAAATGTACTTATATCCAAATCTACTTAACATAAGAATACTAGATCCTCATCATCTCACAAGACCAGACATATATATATATATATAGGATCTTGAGAGTTCAACTATCCTTAGACTAGAAAAAACTATAAACAACTACCAACTCTCTCAAAAACATAGGAAGAGGACTCAATATTTATTCCAAATAGTAATAAAAAACTAATTGAGGTGAGAGTTTCAAATCATATCAAGGCTCTACATCTTAAATAAGAAAGTTATAGTTTTGAAGATATGCTTAACAAAGCATAACATATTGCGATCCATGACCACTATTATTACAATTATCTTCTTTCCTCCATGATTATCTCTACCTAATGAAAATATAAATTAAAAAGATAGAATAATCTATAAATAAATCATTTTCATAATTCCTACCACTACCTCCATCAGCTACAAAATACTGTATGTGTTGTACACAATCACCCCCTTTTCTGAGGTAGACATACATCCTTTGTTGCAATTTGATATATCCTTTGCTACGGGTTGGCATATCCTTTGTTACAGGGGCTAGCTTGGCATCTCTTCATCATTAATAACCGTAACTAACATAAAAAATATATTAAATTTCATAGACTTTTATAGATTCACACAATTATTTATCAATATAATATATCATCCTTAATGCTTTAAATACTTAAAATAAGTAGGAAGGTCTAGGTAATGTCTTTTAAACAATTAGAAATATCATGAAAAGTATGGAACTCAAACAAGGAAAAGAAGACAATTTCAAGATTCGTTATTCCCCCAACTTATATGTTTTCTTGTTCTCAAGCAATTCAAGGCCTTTGGTTATACTGTAATGCAGTTTATTTGTAGTCCATAATGTTAGTGACTCTTTCCCCTACTTTAGGTAGAACTGTTTCTATGCAGATATTATTTCCCATCCAACTTTCTCTATTGTCCCTTGTTCTTCCTTCATTCCTATCCAATGCAAAATTAGGTAAAGGAGAAGGGGAAGATGAAATGTCAAAGGGAACCAAGTAATCTAATATTGTAGATAAGTTTTGATGCACTTAGGTTCCCTTATGATTAATTCCAATTAGTTAAAATAGAAAAAGGATCTTTCTTTTTCAATTCATGAGTCAGTTAATTCCATTTGTCTTTGGAGAACTTGAGTGCCTCATTTCCTATTCCAATTACCATTTCTTTAAAAAATTGATAATATTTTTTTCTAAATTCTATTTTTTTTTTTTCCACCCATGGTTTGTCCACCAAGTCATTCAATTCCTCAACTACCTCATTGGGGTCATGTGCTTCTACTCTAATGTTGAGGGGAAGTGATTTCTCCATTTCATGATAATTTTTTCATGCAACTAGCCTCTCCGATATTCATTTTAGATGAATGAGGCTAATACCTATATCTAAACGTCTCCCATAAATATTAGTGGGTTCTAGGTAGTATCATATGAAACAACCAAATTATGCAAATAAAGTTCACATAGTTGATCCTAAATGTCTATATCGCTTCTTGATAATATTTTAAGAATAATGTTGTTGATGATAATGAAATAGAAAAATATCTAACTAAATAAATTGAAAACTTAGAATATTCTCCTATAAGAATAGGGCATAGACCTTAGTAGGTGGCCTGCATCATATGAGTTGAATAGTCATTCAACCATTTTTTCAATTCTCACCATCAACCTCTTAATTTTTGGATTTTTATTCTTTATTTCTCTGTTATGCTTCACTATCAATTCTACTCTTTCCTTGTTTGATTCCTTTTGTAGCTAAGAAATTTCTTCCATTTTATTCCACAATTTTATTCCTAGGGTAACCAGAGTCAATGTTTTTGTTGTTGTTGGGGAATCATTCTTTTCACCAGGTTTTGGAGTTTTGTTATTTATTTTTATGATGACCAACTGAGCTAGTTTTTCCAAACCTAGTCCTTATTTTTGATAACATATAGTTGGTTTTCTAATTCTTTAACCTTGTTATCCAACCCTTTATCTTTTTATTGTTACTCCTTTAGCCATTCTTCTAATTCCTTGATTATTTGAAGAATTTCCTACAACTTATTAACTTCATCTTTACCCTGCAAAAATAATTCCTTCTCATTCCCCAAAAATAGTTCTTCATTAGTCTTAGTTGGGGAAGGAAATTCATCTTAGGTTGCTAGAATGCTAAGAGGTTTTGGTTTCTTCCTCATTGTAAATAGATCCTCTTCAAATTCAAATTTTGAACTAATACATAAATTGTAGACACCTTTATTTTTCTTTATCATTAGGAAAATTCTCTTTTTTCGAGATTGTTTCTCACTCTATCATAACAACCTTTTCTTGTTGAGAATGGGTCTTTCTTCCTATAATTCCCTTTTCTTTTAGCCGGTGTGACCACCTTTTAGACTACATATGCCCTTTATATATCTTTTTGGATATAGTCGATGAAGGTGTACATTTTTTTGTGTTTCAGGCATGGAAGGGTTTCCTATGAAAACAATGGTTTCAAACTCTAAAGGTGCTATGGGCTATGCCTTAATGGCTACAAGTTGGGTTTCTTGTATCTATAGCTTTGGTTGTGTACCATTCTTGTAGGTAGGTGAGACAACTTGTGGGAAAGGGGTTAAATGTTCCTCTTCATCTTCTAATGTTATCTCATTCAACTCCTAAGCCATATTTTCTTTAGCTATCATAGGCCTAAAATGTCTATCAATTATGTTATTGGATGCTAGAAAATCTTCCCAAGAAATATCACGGCATTGGGCACTAAGGATTCTCTTTATCGACATAGTGAATTATCAATAATGATACAAGGTAGATTGGTTTCTCTTTCTCTTATAGTTAGCTAACATTAATTTTAGTAAATTAGACAAGAAATTCAAAATATTCAAAAGCCTCTAATGATGAAGGAAACTTAATAGTTTAAAGTGTATATGAATTCATACCTTGGGATGAGGAATCCAATTCATATTCTAGCTATATGAATTCATTCTGAGCTATAATGACATATGCTAATATTGGAAACTCCTACTCAACTATGAGTAGTTTGGAGACCTCTACAACTACTACTTCCAAGGAGTCCACTCTTAGACCTTTTACTATAGCTTCATCATTTTGCAATGTTGTGGAAAATTATTTTGTCACTACCTCATGGGTATGTGCAAGATCATGATGGGCCAAAAGGTGGCGATATGATGAGTATTTGTAGGGTATGTAGTTGATGACTTTTTTTTACCCAAAATTAATGAAACGAAAAGGGTTTTTAAAGGAAATTCTCAGCTTTCCACCAATATAAATTATGCTTTAATTTGAATTTAATAAAAAAATATTATTCATTTTCTATTTGAATTACAACTAAAGTCCTGATTGATAAACTAGTTGAAAAACATCTATAGCTTTCAAAAGGTATCACATTTTTTGAATCTGAAACATGCATCAGATTCTATGCTTTGTATACTATAGGATTAAATTTCTTTTTGAATTTCATGAATTTTTTACCAAGTTAAGGTGGTTAGACATACGATTTTTTATATTTTTTTAAAGTTGTAATAAAAAATAATAATTAATTATTTACTTGGAAAAAAATTACAAAAAAATATCCATCACATTGGGACATGAGTCCTCAACTTATATCTAAAATCTTATAAAAAAATATTGTCATTTTATTGTGGTTAGGGTGGTTAGATATACACCTACTTCTTATTTTTTCCCTGAAATTTAAGTACTATTGCATTGAAATTTCAAATTTTCACCAAACAGATATTGTTTTAAAAAAAATAAACCTAGTATTTTAGAAACTACATTCAATTTGATACAAATTCAATTCTTACATATTTTTAAAATAATATAGATAACTTATTCAAATTTTTATGTCATGTTGCCTAACTCTAATTTTTTTGATTTTTTTTCCACTTAAGAGCCTATTTTTTCCATGATGATACTGCACATACCCTCATTGAATTTTGTAAGATAAATAAAGTAATCCAATCATCTAGCTTGCTAAAAATAGGCAACCATACCTGATCTTCTAGTAATATATTATGAGCTATTGGTTCCTTTCTAACAGTATCTCCCACCATTCTACTATTATGCCTTATTCTCTATCTCTATGTTTGCGACTTTGCAAATTTCTGATGGTACCTTTACCTAAGATTTCTTGAGCTGGTATATGCAACTTTGAAATTGAGCTTGTTGATTGTTATCTTATGAGGGTATAAGGCTTGGTATGGAATCTGAAATATTTCCCACATTTATAATTAGTATAGAATCCCCCCCACTTAAAGTTTCAATTTTCCTCAAATGGAAAGGTTTGCATGAAGTATGGAGGGGATTATTTTTAAAGTATGATGGATATATATATATATATATATATATATATATATATATATATATATATTATAAAATAAATTTTGTATGAAAGTGAATTTAATACAAAATAAATAGATTTAAATGGTAATAATATTTGATAATGTGAAAAATATTGAGAATAACTATGATAATGGAAAGGTGGTGTGTGTGATGTGATTTGAATGGTTGTCGAGTATGGACTAGTTGCAAGAGGTGTAATGATGGGAGAAAATGGATGTGAAATATGTATGGAAATGTTGTATAGTGAAGAAACATGTTGTGTGTAGTTAGCTGCATATAGATGTGATAAGAGTGATGTTATCTAAAAATGATAGTTGCTACATGTGTGAAGGAGAATTGAGTTGGATGTAGTTGCTATGAGGAGTATGAAAATTCCCTTGTATAATTTTCTTGGAGATTTTGTTGTAGGTATCATGAGAAGAATTTATTGTATCTTTACTACGTGTATCCAATAATGGATTTTTCAGTGGTACAACTTATTGAAGATGTAGTGTGTGTGTGTGTGCTATTATTTTTTGATTGAGAATCATACCTATTGAATATTAGTAAGTGAGTTGGTTGGCTCATTTATAGATGTACCAATGGATGATTTAATAGTGTCTTCATGATGTGTAAGAAAAGTTAAATCTAGTAATCCTAAGGGTGGTGTAAACTATTGTTACAAGTCCTATAGAAATTACTATTTATGCTATGTTTTTCTATAAAGCTTGAGATGGTGACCATTTACCATCATATAAATGTATCTTTGGAAATTTTTATGCTCATTTAGGTCTTTCTTATGGATGTTGGTCTAGTTTTTCCTAGATTTAATGTTGTAATGTGGTCAACATATTCAAATTAGGTCCTGGACCCTTGTGAATCATTAAGAACTTTATGACATCTTGTAAAAGTGTTATAAAGTGTTGTAACCCACTTTCACACTTTTCTAGGACCCTTTTATTATAATTCACCTAAATAACCTCTTTTTATCACTTACCAAGCCTTATTTCAAAGTGTTGTAAAGAGTTGTAACAAACTTTCATGTTTTTCTAGACTTGTCATCAATAATTTGACCCTTTCTTATGTTTAAATGACCCCTTAATACACTTTTTGGTCCTAATTAAGTGTGTTTCAGAGAATAATCCTGTTAAACATCATTAAATACACTTTAATTCTTGACACCCATTAAAATTTCCCTAGTGGGACCAAGTTACCACTTGGGACGACTTAGTCCCACTGGGGACAAAAATCAAAATTATTTTAAAGTTCTGACGGGATATTATTCTCTTAACCTTGAGGTTAGCTTTTGATGTGTTATTTTTGGGAAATTTTGTATAATTGATCAAGTATAAATAAAGGTTTTTCCTCTCATTTTCACCCCCCATAATTCATTTTCAAACAATCCATTCATTCACTTAATTATTCAAGCAATTATCAAGCACTTTGACATTATCAAGTCTTCATCCATTGGAGCATCTAATTGCATATCTTCAGATTTCTACATCAAGGGTTTGGTGAGTTTTAGCATTTCATCTTGTTCATTCCTCATTCTCTTTCTATTTCATTCCATTTTCAAGGGTTTGATTACCAAATCAGGGTTTGACCAAGGCAAACCCCTATTCTCTAACCCTTAACCCTTCTTCCCCTCTTTGCATGTGTTTTTTGCAGGTCTTGTATGTATATTTTTCAAAGAGAAGGGTGTTAAAAGGTGTCAACATTTCATCAAAGTCATTCAAGTCAGCAAAACCCTAAGAGAAGTTTGGAGACTATTTACAGACTGAATTCTATAGATTCAAATACAAACACGTGCTAAGAATAGAAGTATAGATTGAAGGCTATAGATTCCTACCCAAAACTTCTCAAGATTCATAGGTGGAAAACATCACCATCTGTGATGAATTAGTCCCACTTTCAACATTTTCTACATTTTTTGATATAGTCCTTTTGGCTGAAACATGTTCTAACAAAGTCTCCCTGAAACAGGAATAAGTCACCCAGCTTGGCGTAAGTGTCCTAGTTGGCTTCAATAGAAAATTTTGTAGGATTTTGGAGCCTCTCTACATCACATTCTAGTTTTTTAGGTGCACCTCTCTAGTTTCATTCATTTCTGGTATTGTTTGTTTGCATTCTTAGGTCATTTTGCATACAACATTGTGTTTTCAAACAATTTGCATTTTATTAATTTTACATTAATAATCAACATATTTTATCAGTTTATTGCATTTAGGACATTACATTTCAGCATATTTCATTCATATTTGCATTAGTTTTGAGTGGGGACATTGCAAATTTTGGCCTACCTCTCTCCTTTTAGGTGAAAATCCCTAGAAGTGTTAGGGAGTCTTGTGGTGCCAAAATCGTTGTCCACATTTTGGTGAACCCAAATTTAGAAAATTTTACTTCTAATTTCAAATGCATTTACATCCTAGGAATAACTTGCATCAACATTGCATTAGGTTTTGCATTGTTAAAATTTCATCCTAGTTTTTTCAAAATTGCATTAGTGAAAAGCTCATAGAGCTTGCATTTTTGCATTGCATTTCATTAAAAAGAAACAAAATCCTACATTTTCATACTATATCTGCATCTGAAAACCTAAAAATAATAAAATTCCATTTAATTTTTTTGAAAATTCTCAAAAAAATCACTACTTGGACTAATTCGCCACACTAGGCGATGTAGTCCATTTGCACATTAAATGCATTGTAATTTCTATCATTTCCAAAAATCATTTTCTACATTTCTATTTTCTATTATTGTTGTTCAGCTACATTATCTAGATTTGTTGTTTTATTCCATTTCTTGCACTTAGTTTTCTTTCATCATGTCTATGTGTTTTAATAAGTTTTGGATGTCATTAAAATCCTTAGTTGACATGTCAAGTTGTGCCTTTGTAATTGATCCTAATGACATTGAACTTCCTCATGCTCCTTCAACTCTTCATGAATGTCCTCGTGATGTTGACATCATTGGAGAAGATAATGAAAGCATGAATATGTTCCTAAATGAATGCCTTGACAACCTCAAAGCTAATGCACCCTTTTATCCATCCATGAAACAACTAGACCTTCCTACATACCACCTCCTAATATGTTTAGTTACTTACATCCTAAAACAAACAAAGGACCTAAGTTCCCTCCATCAAGTGAACCTAGTTCTTCTAAACAAGCAACCACTCAACCATTCTATGATAACAAATTCACTAGTACTCCAATCAACCTTGAAGAAACCTATGGCAAAGGTTTTACCATTTTAAGCAAACAAGGATGTGACACAAAAATTGAACATGACATTCATCAACTCTTAGAGAAAAATCCAAAAGATGAAAACACAATTGGTTTGGGTTATCAAAATCCTTCTCATAATAACAAGCCTCCTAGAGAATATTAGAGACTTCATGATGATGGAATAGTGATCTTTGATTCCCCCCTGATTTGAATGTCCTCTTTCCTCATGAGCAACCTTTACCTAATACTAATTACAAGGATGAAAGGATCACTTTGGGTCCTCCTCCTCCTTCCATTTGAGAAAAGGGTGAATCTAGCAAACACAAAAGACCTTACAAGTTACAAAAACTCAAGTTTCCTATCCGCCCACCACCTGAATGTGAAAGGAAATTGAAAATAATTTTAAATGAAGGACTCATACTATTACCACCAATGAATAGCTTGGTGATAAATCCTAAAGATTCTAACGTTCCACATTGTGCATATCATCGCATTCTTGGAGATAGAAGTGATGAGTGTGATCAGTTGAAAGAAATATTGAGTAAGTATCATTTCAATGGCAATAATTGCTATCCTATAATTCCTTAAACCACTTTCCAACACCTTATCATGTAATAGTTGTAGAAAATTCTCTTCTCATTGTTACATGACTTTTCCCATCACCTACCTTAGCTCATTCATGTCTTGCACTCAGTGGGGGCAAGAAGCTTCTAGCCTTGTCCTAGTAATGCATTTGTCATTGTCCCTTAGCTGTATTATTCACCTTCTGCTTATACTGACTAAGACTGGGAGGTAGATGACTTGCTTGATGATTGACTCACACTTTCCTTACTAATCTTTTTCACTTTATTTTTCTTTTTCTTTTGTGTTTGCATGTGTGTAATGTCTTCCCCTGTGATGTTTTGTTTGATATTCTCTCTCTTTGTGATATTCCTCTATTTGTACCTTAATTCTTCTCTATGTTGTACATCCTTTTCACCTTTTCTCTGTATCTTTTTTTCTTGTGTTTTCCTTTTTGGGATGACACAAGGCATTAAGACATTCTAGATCTCTTTCATGTTGACCCAAAAGGATTTTCTTTTCCTTTTCCTTTCTTTTGCTTGTGTTTTCCTTTTAGGGATGATGCAAAGCATTGAGATACCCAATGTATCTTGCATGTTGACCCAAAAGCTTTTCCATTTCCTTTTTCCTTTTCCTTTTCATTTGGCTTGTGTTTTCCTTTTGGGGACAATGCAAAGCATTGAGACATCCTATGTGTTAGGACTAAAAATCCTATTCATTATTTTTTTGCATTTGATTTCATAAAGTGTAGAAATTCATATTACCAAATCCATTTCATAACCCATGATCCCAAAAATATAGCCTTTGACACATAAGAATCCCCCTGATCATAGTTGAGAAAAAATTATAAGAACAATTGATCCTTATTGGGAAGATCATGTGCATGTGTTTCCGATCAACAAGTTGTAGCCCTTCATTTGAATATTTTTTTCATATCAGGAAGAGGTGAATCAAGTTATAGTGATCAAAGACCCTGAAGATAACATGTGTGCATAATCGAGAAGACAATGCATAACATTTCACTGATGAAAACTTATCAGCAAAAGCAGGCTGGTCAAAGGGAAATTTTCAAATCATATCAACCTCGTGTGTCATGACGATGGAGACCTCATTGGGAAGAAACATATATACTTTCACTAATAAAGTAGGAGAACAACTGTATTAGAGACACATGTATGATCGAAGTAAGTCCCTAAGACCTCTACGACCATATGGGTTATGTCAATGAGAGAAGTTTTTGGGGAAAGTCTCACTGACTTATCCCAACAAACAAAGTGGTAGAGGAAACACATTGAAGAGACTATGTACATCAGAAAGGTATTTCATTCTCTCAAGAATGGTGCATGTCAGCTCAATGATAACACAGAATGACCAAAATTTGTTGGTAAGATACTGGGTGATGATTAAAGGGATTTCTAATGGTCCAAACCACCTTGATATCAAGAAAACTTCATAATTCTCTCCCAAAAATAATAGAAGTTGAAAAGAAAGAGAAAGGGCAGTTGTACAATATTGGTAAGATTATTAAGTGGTCTTCTTGACTAAATATGAGAACCAAAAGGACACTTCATATCGAAGGGACATTCAGTTATGTCTTGGCGATCAGTTATGAATGTATAAACAAAGATGGTGCCAAATAAAGCACATAGATCAGCTTGAGACTGAAGGGGTTTCACTAATGCAATCTTCTTGTATCACTTTGACATTTCAAAATTTAAAAAACCTATTGCATTCATTTCTAGTGGTAAACATTAATGGCCACATGAATGAACCTCATATGAATGTCTCTAATTGAAAAGAAATTGAACCAAAAGAATTTTTAGAAGTTGTAGTAAGGAAGGATGGGAGATTGAGAGGGAGTAAAGGAACTCAATGCTCCCAGAGACATACAAGTAAGCATAGGAAATATCCCTACAATTGATAGATTATAATTCAATTCTACCACCTTGTAGAGAATTAGAATGGAAGGTTCAAGTTCTGCAAAAAAAAAAGGAAGTAACAAGGTGAAAGTAGCCAGTCCAAAAGTAAAAAGTAGAAAACTAAAATGGGGTAGGAATCTAAAACAAAAGAACAAAAACTAAACCAAGACCTCATTGATCAATTTCCTGGTATAGGGCCAAAAGCTAGAAGATCTACACAATTGAGGGTTGATGTAGAAATGTTAGAGGATAAATGCAAACACATAGGTGATGTGTGGACTCCCATTAGGGGGTATGAATTTTTCATGTTTCATTATTGTTGGAGAGGTAGATTTGAACTAGTTTGTAACCCTTGGAATTTCAATTTGGGAAAGCTGGTTGTTCCCAGTGTCTTTGTGAATATAGACCTCATAAAATTTCTAGCTAATCATTATAACCTAGACCTTAAAGCCATTTGCAACCCTCAAGGAGAACCTTTCATACATATATCCAAAATTGCACTTTGTGAAGTTTTCAGCCTAGATGATACATGTGATCAACCTATAGTGCATGAGGAACTAGAAAAGGAGTACTGGAGAATGGATACTACCTACAAAGGATGGAGGTTTCCATTACACCGGCCTAGAAAAGATGGAGACCTAGTACCACTTGAGGATGGTGATGGACCTCCCTTTCATGTTGACTTGTTCAAGCCCTATCTAAAACATAATTACTTCTCAGAGGGTCAAGTATTGGGAACAAAGGTCTCTGAATTCATTTCTATAGGGACAATGGTGATTGCTATAGATATACAATGTCACATTGTGAGACTTTTTTATTATGCTTCACACATTTCCAGAGGATTGACTTAGGGCTAATGGCTATCAAGAATGGATCTCCCACAATGCACTTTAAGCATCATTCCCTTCTCATGCACATGATATTTTACTATAAATAGGAGTTAGGAATATGGCTAGAGGAATTGAGAATCACACATTTGGATAAAGAGGATCAACCACTACCAATACAATTATGGACCTCCATTTGGGGCAATAGGTTTATCATTTCTAATTATGTTTATTTTAAAGAATACTTTGTCAAGACATTGTACAGGTTTTATGATCACCCTTGTCACTATTCATTGTCTAATGAGATCAAAAGATTCTTGAGGCCCAAGGATTTCAATGGACCACTAACTGCAAATCATAATTGGGGTGACTGGTATTTCTATGTTGATTCCACTATGATTAGGGTTTATGGTTTTGAAGACACACCTTTCCTATTACCCAAGACTATGCCAGACATAATTGCATATCTAGAGATTGTAAAGAAAATGGATTATTCCAATGTCATGAACTTGAGTGCATATGAAAAAAAATTATTCATACCTAGTACATTGTATTTTGGGGATTTCATTGTGGTGTCAAAAGAAGGATATGATCTCATTTTGGATAAATTGTCACATTTTAATATTAAGAAGGCTGCACCAAGGAAAGGATTTGATCTTGAAGGTTTTATTGATTTTGAAATGAAAAAATAGAACTTAGGTGGGTAAGTTCACATACCATATCCTCATGATGATATTATTAGAAACAAGGAAGAAGTGGAGGCTGATTTGGCAATTAATAACTACAATAGAGAAATTGAACAAAGGATGAAGGAGATATAAGAACAAAAAATGTTATCCTCTAGCAGTGAGGAATCCTCTAAAGAAAATGAACCCCAAAGCCAACTTGGTAAGATCCTCAAGCCAAGGATTGAAGAGTATCAACCTCCAAATAGAGAAAATGAAGTTGGGGAATCATCTGATAGAGATACTAGGCAATTGGCTTATAAGTCCTTTGTCTCAGATGATCAATTCATTAAATCTCTAGGTAAATTTAAATCTTTCTTGTACAAACAAAAAGGAAGAAAAATAAGGGAATTAGTTGCAGATATCACACCCAACAATGAAAACCAATTGTTGAACACATTGAAGGTGGATGTGGAGAATGAAATGAAGAGCATGACTCCAGAGAAATGAAGAAAATTATTAGAGGAGTCTGGTGTGATGATCTTTCCTATTTTGGACTTAAATTTTTCTCTTGTTTTTGATATTTTTTGCACAAAAATGATTCCAAATGCAAGCTTAGTCCAAAAGGGGTAACAGAGGTATACATTGGGTCAAGATACAATCTTGATGAGAGTTCTCTTAAAATTTGGGCTCTATACCCCCCACATAAGAAGTATGTGATTATTGATAAGAAGAAAGCATTTGGTCATGTGATGACATTAAAAGTGGGTGAAACTGATCTTGTGGACACAATGGATATTGGCATAAATGTAGCCAAATTGAACATGGCTCAGATTCGAATGTTGATCAAAGAATGGGATATGTATAAGTTGAATAGTGAAAGGATGCTCAAAGAAAATGATTTTCTAAGAGACAAAGTCAAAGATACATTCAAAGGATCCACTAAAATTATAACTCAAGGAGAAGGTTCCCAATCAAAGGACAAATGTGAGGAATTAAAAATGAGTAGTCAACAATAAACACTTAAGTGAGAAAGGCCATATTTGATACACTTTCTACAATATTCCAAAAGAGACACACTAATTTGATGATTTGGATGGACAAGTTCTAGGTAACTCACTCCAAGAGTCATACTTCCATTCAAGAAAATAAAAGGATAAATGATAGGCTTTAGGAAAGGCTCTAAGAGATACAGAAAAGAAGTACTTCTGATACTGAGGCCATTGCAACTACTAAAGATCTGATAGGGAAGCATAATAACTATTATAAGGAACTTCAAGAAGATGCCAAAGAATTTATTGATGCTTCAAAAGTGTATGTGCTTGCATTTTTCAAAGATGATGGAGAACAAAAAATTCAGAGTGAATGGATGAGAGAGTGCAAACTAATACTGTAGGGAACCTTGGAATTAGCTAAGGATGAAGGTCTAGCATCAAAAGAGGCTTGTGAGAATATGGAGAGAATGATCATTATGGAGATTGCTATGAGGAATGTTGTAGAGGATGTTGATATACACTTGAGTCAGGAGCACTTAAATCATATTACACAAATTCATTTGTGGCTCCTTAGAGCTTAATTGTTAATATTTTTGTTTTGTTAAAATTCCAAAAGACACTTATGAAGAGGTATACTCTCTTCAAGATATTGTTATATAATTTGGACATATATGATTAAATAAAAAGAGTGAAAAGAGATAATAGAGATATAAAAAAAGAAGAATTTCATAATATTTATCATGTAGATTGTACTATAAAGGACCATGATGCATGCATGAATTTTGGTAGAAATCAATATAATATCTTCAATTCTTGTTTGACTTAATATTGGTGTCTATTGTGCGTTGATTCGAGCAATTATCTGGTTATGTCCACATTTTTATTTCTCTATTATTTGAACTTGTGTATCCAAGTTGATATTCAATTTCATCAGATACATTTGTTGTTATTGTGTAATCAAGTTAATTGGTTTCTATTAAAGAATTAAAATCCTTTTAATTGATTATAGTAACTTAGAAGTAACATTTTGGATCAGTAAGAAGAGCCCTATAATTGATAAGATTTTCATACTATCTCCAACTCGATATTATTTTGTTATTCAAATTGAGGATATACTTCATTTGTCAATACAAATTTACTATCATTGTGTGATTCTTTTAATTGGTTCCTTCAAGGAAGGATTCACATCCTTTTAATGAATCACAGTAACCTTATAGGATCGATTGGATCAATAAGTATATTTTGTTAGTCACATTATTGCACATTTATATAAAGTGTTAAAAAACATAAGTGCCAAAAA
>VDFB02279130.1:0-43864 GCA_007258455.2 Sequoia sempervirens | reverse complement strand
CAAATGAAAAATGATATTTTGATTCACTTTTTTTTTTCTTTTAAAAAGACATAACACGTTCACGTTATAACGCGAACGCGTTATGTCGCATTTTTCTCTTGTTTGGCCACAAAAGTGTGACCATCTTGGTGCACTTACTCCCAATGTAAAACCCTATTCACCCAAACAAACATTTTTCTCTCTTGTGTGTGTGATTGCAGATTTAGGTTGAAGAAGACTTGAAGACCTTCTAAAGTGCAAGATTTACAAAATTTTCAAAGTTGCAAAAGTTGTTAAAATTGTTGTCATATCACAGAAAATAAGATCCTGAAGCCATTTTTGATATTTCAACTATGAAACCTAGTCAAATTGGAATATTCAAATCTGTATCAAAGGCTCCTAAAAGCTACAAAAAAATCCTACACTTGGAAACGTTCACCCATGGGTGAATGAGTCATAGATCTGCTTCGAAAAAGAACTTTTTGTGATTGGTAAGCATCATTTTTCCCTTATTTGATCTACAATTTGATTTATGGTTCTGTCAATATTGAGCTAATATTGTTGTTTCAAGTGTTAGATTACATTTTTGTGTTGATTTTCTATTTTTAGTTTTTCTCCCTAATGTGTTGTTTGACCTTGACCCCTGTCCTTCAAGCATAAGGAAATATGAAGATTCCCACTTTGATTTGATTCGCCTAAGGTTTGATAATCGATTCATTGTGTGGATCTCATTTCCTATTGAAATAAAGGAAAATAGGTCTCTTATCATATCCACCTTACCCTATTTTTCTTCGTTTCATTTTGGTGAACCCGACTTTTGAGAATCATACATTTTTTATTTGGAGTCCATTTTCAGCCCTAGATCTGGGTTTGGCATTCATTTGCATTCTATTGCATTGATTTTCACCTCATTTAGTGCTCTTAATTTGCATTTATTTGCATCGCATTTAGAGTTTTAGGTTTGCATTTTTGCATTCTTTAAAATCTAGAAAATTTAGAAATATCTATCATTTTACATAGTGTTTACATAACATTGCATCATCATTCATTTACATTTGAAAATTGAATCAAAATTGCATTTCAAATTAGGTCTCCTAGTTTTTTATTAGAACTATTTTGCATTTGCATTTAAACTTAATTTTATAGAAAACTAAAACTGTAACCACCTATCTAAGTTGAGAATCTGAAAATCATAAGAATCAACTCAAAAATCTGTAAATTCATTTTTCAAAACCCTGAGCTAGGACCCATTCGCCCATGGGAAAATGAGTCCCTGATTAGGGATTTATCCTACATTTTTGGGTATTAAAATATCAGTTTCTGCATTCTATTTTGTTGTTTTTAGTTTACTATTTCAGTTTGCAAAATTTTTGTTATCTCAAATTGATCATATCAAGCTTAATTTTCCAAATTCAATGCATTGTTTGAGTTCAAAAATTTGCTTTTGAAAGACATCATTTTTCAAGTTTTTGCATAGCATAATCAGAAAATTGTCTTGCTTTAATCTGAAAATTACAAAATGTTTACATCATTCCTTTACAAGTTTTCTAAGAAAAAATTCAATAACAAGAATGATGACCATTCTTCCAAAAATTATCCTAGCTATGAGAGTCTCTTGGCACAAGAGGAGGAAAACATTAACACCACCTTGACTAATTTTCATTCATTTCCCACTTGTGAGAATGTTTTAATGCAAGAGAAAGCAACTATGGAAATCTTGACAATCATGAAGCTTCTTCCCCCAACACTCCTCTCCCTTGTGATGAAAAGTGTTGTGGTTTTAGAAGCACCAAACATTGAATGTCATGAGAATTCTATTTGTGACTCTTTTGAAGACATCTTAGCTCAAGAGGATGAGATCATAGATACATTTTTTAACATTACTTTGCCTCACCTTCAATCATCCTTAAATACCACTTTCACTTGTGAAAGTGATGTAACAAAACAAGAGACAATCATTGACAAACCTATTTCTCCTAACACACTCCCCCCTTGCAAAGGAAAGGAGTTGATGTTAAAAGCTGAAATTGATGACCATCATGGTAATCAAGTTCTTATTTCATCTTGTAGTCAATCAATTATCAAACCAAAGAATAAAGTACATAAGTGTTACAAATCCAAGAAACAAAAGAAGCGTGATCCTCTTGCATACTTAGATGGCCTATTGAAGATATTCAATACTGAGAATGATTTTTACACTCTTTTGCACTGGAGATTAATCAAGCTACCACCTAAACCTAAAAAAATAACAGAAAAGCAAAGTGATCAAAATGGACCATATTGTGCATATCATAAAATATTTGGACATCTTAACGATGATTGTCATGATTTACAAGAACTGCTATGAAATTTTGAAAAGAAACCAACTTAACTAAAATACATGAACTTTGCTCCTTGTCATGTAATAGTTGTAGAATCATAGCATACTCCCTATTACATGTTTTACAAATCATTTTCTATATTGCAAGGAGCTCATTCTCACCCATTCTCACCACTTATCTCTGCTCATCCTTGTCCTGCATTTAGTGGGGGAAAGGAGTTATATAGCCTTGTCCTAGTTTGGCACTTGATGTTGTCCCTTTGGCTATTTATTTTCCTTCCACATACAATGACCAAGATTGGGATGTAGATGACTTGCTATAGGTTGACTTTCATTTTCCTTGCTAGTCTTGTCTTTCTTATCATTTTCGTGTTCTTTTTGTGTTTGTATATGCGTAATGTGATCCCCTGTATCGTTTTGTTTGATGTGTCTTCATGTTTATTCATCTATTTGTACCTTCATTCTTCTATATGTCATAAGAATTTATCTTTTTTTTTGTGTTTTCCTTTTGGGGATGATGCAAGGCGTCGAGACATTTAGGCCTCTTCCATGTTGACCCGAAAGGCCTTTTCTTTGTTTTTTCTCTCTCTATGTGTCATTCTTCTTATTCCACGAGTTATTTGGGGAATGATGAAATTTCTGAGCTCTATAATATCATTGTAGCAAAGACATACATTGACCCCAAATCCATGGATCCTTTATGTGATTTTGGGATTTCATTTTGGGGGCAACCCCTTCCTTTTCATGATGTAGCTTCATTTGGAAGCATATGACTTGGCATAAGGCTTTCCAAATAAGATCTTATGTCCTCTTTATTGTTAACATTCATCATTTGCTACTTTAAAATAATTGCTCATAGTGTGGTGTTAGAAATTTCTTTAAAGTGGGGGCATACATTGGCATTATCATTTTTGGATATCTTTGAACTATTTCTTATGTTTCATTGGGTGGTATTCTTACTTCTTGTGATGCGTTTTCTTCTTGGTGTTGTCATGGGGTTTGATGTCCTCCAAGAGTGCAACCTTTCTTGGCATACTACTTTCCTCTTAGTGGTGATGCTACGCATTGCATTCCCTAAGTTGTGAATCTTTTATCCTAGACTTGTCCTCTCTTGGAGACATTAGGCATGATGTTCCCTAAGAGGAGACCTTACATGAACTAAGCAAAACCCCTTTGAACATGTATTATCCTATTTTCATGTTGTCCATAAGTGTTTAGCATAACAAAACTTGTTAAACCTTATGAAGCTCAAAGTTTCAACCCTTTTTTATGGCCACCAACCATAACACACTTTTCTTGCCTATGGTGCCTTGTTTGTTCATAATTGTTTAGCATAATGTAGCTTGCTAAACCTTATGGAGCTTGAAGTTCGTATTGTGTGGTTCCTTATTAAAGTTATTGGAGGTATAACTTTTGTATGGTATCAGAGCCTAATAAGATTCTCTCATTTTCCACCCTTGGGGCTCACCTAGTGGATAGCCAAAGTTTCACTAGCCCATGTGAGTGTGTTGTTGTTTGCATAGTGGACAACGAGGTTCCACTTGTAATTTTTTTTGGAAAAACAGCTAAGGCATGCTCCACATCACATTGGACAGTTGAGGCTTGATCCACCCTTTGTCTCCTTTCCTTTTCTCTTTTCTCTTCCTTTGAGTCTTTGACGTTGTTTGATTGAGTATCTTGTCATTATTGCATACATAAATGTGTTTAACATAGGCATGTGTCTCCTTGTGCCTTTGTTGGTTTTTCCATGGGATCTTAGATCTTGGAGGCTTGATCACCTTCCTTGATCTTTTTAGTCTTATCCTTCCAACGATTGTACAATTAGACCTCTCTTAATTGTCTACTTTAGTGTGAGTTTGACACAAGGTCATCCCCACACTAAAGTGGGGGCTAAATGTAGTGTAGAAAAATGTAACCCTATACATTTCCTCACTTGTTTGGGACCTCCTAATTTAAATTGGACTTAATAATGCCTTAATTTTGTGTTGTTAAATGTACCTTTACATTTACACACTTATTTGGGCCCTCTTAATTAATTGAGTTTAATAATACCTTAATTGGCCCTTTAATTCATTTTCCAAGCCTATTTAATTGCATTTTTTGAAGGGGAAACTCAACATTTATTAATGCCTAAACACAACACTTCACATTGCGCAATTTGTGTCCTAGGTTTATGGACTTGAGACCCATTCACCCATGGGCGAATGGGTCCTCCCTAAACCCTAAGACCAAATTTAAATTATGTTTTTGGTGGTATTTTAATGCTTTAAAATCCATGATTCAATGTTAGCTTGTGATATTTGAATTTCAAAAAATTAAGGATTCATACTTATAAATACAAGGTCATTTCACTAAGTTTCACCTAGAGTTTTTATGCAAGCATTCCTAAAGCAAATAATGTGATCAAGGGCATTCAAGAGCAAAAATATTAGAGATTTATTGCAACATTCAAGATTTATCTATCATGTCACTGTCTTCTTGCATCATGCATGTTTTTGGAGTTAACATTATGATGTAGGTTTCATGATCAATTCAAGCATTCAAGGTATTATTTCAAGCAAGATTCAAGTGTCAAGATCCACATCCATTGAATCCATCTCATGCAATTTTTAGACCTCCTAAGCTTTCCATTATCAAAGTTTTATTCAAGAGTTTGTTGAGTGGTAACATAGCTTTTTTCATTCTTCATTCCTTCTTTCATGTTTCATTTCATTTCAAGTTTTGATTACCAAAAAGGGATTTGACCAAGGAAAATCCCTATTCACCCAAAACACACATTTTTCTCTCTTGTGTATGTAATTACAGATTTAGATTGAAGAAGACTTGAAGACCTTCTAAAGTGCAAGATTTACAAAATTGTCAAAGTTGCAAAAGTTGTCAAAATTGTTGTCATCTCACGGAAACTAAGATCTTGAAACCATTTCTGACTATGAAACCTAGGGAAATTGGAAGATTCAGATCTGTATCAGAGGCTCCTAAAAGCTACAAAAAAACCCTGCACCTGGACCCATTCACCCATGGGCGAATGAGTCGCAGATCTGCTTCGGAAAAGCACTTTTGGTGACTAGTAAACATCATTCTTCCCTTCTCTAATCTGCAATTTGATTTCTGGTTCTATCAATATTGAGCTTAATATTGTTATTTTAAGTGTTAGATTGCATTTTGGTGTTGATTTACTATTTTTAGTTTTTCTCCCCAAAGTGTTGTTTGACTTTGATAGGGTCGTCCTTCAAGCATAAGGAAATCTAAAGATTCCCACTTTTATTTGATTCACCTAAGGCTTGATAATCAATTCATTGTGTGGATCTCATTTCCTAATGAAATAAAGGAAAATAGGTCTCTTATCATATCCACCTTACCCTAGTTTTCTTCGTTTCACTAGGAAAACTATAAAAATCCTTGTATGACTGTTGTATAAGTTTATGTGAAGTTTCCATGGAAGTGCAACTGTAATGGAAATGTTACTTTTATCACTCTATTTTGTTCTGTGTATATAGTCATTATTTTAAAAGTTCCTTTCAATGGGTCAATAGAAATAATGCTCTATTTTTTGTTGAAAATATACTATGTTATCAATTATGAGTTGATTTTCTCAAAAACATCAAAGGAACCATTGTTTTATGTTTCTTTTTTTTCCTTTCTCAATTAAAATAAATGGATGCATTGTTTTATACTATAGGAAATGCAAATATACTCTAATTTTTTCTTGTTTTTATAAAGTCTCGTATTTACAACAAAAACAAAATGAGTTCCTCAAGTTCCTTTTAAATTTGATACAAAATAAATAGAATGTGTGATTTTATTTCAATTCAACTGAGAAAAACAAAAAAAAACTTGTGTATGATAATGTATCACAAATAAAAATGTTATTATTGTTCTAGAATAACATTTAGTTATGTTATCTTTGAATGTAAAATAGTGGGAATACATTTATACTTTTATGTAATCCACCCTTACTAAATAAATAGATTTATAGTTCATTAATGTTGAAATAGAGAAGACTTAGATAAGATCTGCACATCCAAATAAATATATACAAAATTTAGTACACAAGATTATTATCTTTTGTGCAAAAAGAGTTAAGCTTAAATTTCTGTCATGCACAAAAATAAATCACATATCATCTTGTTTAGTTATCGATTTCTTTATATCTTCCTCGTAATTGCCTTGGAGAGGAAAATTCACATAGAAGCATGGCTTGATCCACCTCATCAAAGTTTGTTTTTAGTGCTTGTTCAAAAAACAACAATAAATTTACCCTTAGCTTTATGATTATTGTCCTTGACTACCATATACAAAGGGTTCACCCATGTTTTTCTTTCCATGCAACCATCTTCGTTTTCCTTCCACATAAATCTTGACTCTACTATGTATCATTATTGCATTCTCTAATCAACACTTTGATCACATCCCCCTTCTTGCTCCTAAAACCATGTTTCTTTTTTATGGTTGCAAATAATATAATAAGAGATATATTATAATTATGTATGGTATTTTTAGTCTCCATAGTCACCTCTAAAATTCAGGTGTTTTCCTTTATCAACGTGGATATAGCATTAAAAAAAGGGGTTTAAAAAAGAGATATATAAAAAAATTAGGGAAGCTCTTACTTCCCACAAGTCACGGCCTATTGGAAGAAGAGCCTTCCCATGGCGGTCAGTGGGGGTGCGGCCCCATGCTGGGCATTGAGACCTCACAGAGGCCGCAACCCATCATGGGCACCGACCTCCTAAGGCAAAACCCCACACAGGAAATAAAATAATTCTTGTGCTTTCAATTTGAATTACATTCCTTAAAAAAATAAAACCTGCAAATGCAAAGGAATAGATAAACCTTGCCCTCTTGTGGTTGTAGCATTCAAACACCTCCAAGTCTCTAGGTAATACCACTGCAGGAAAGCATTTAGGGTTAGAGTCAATGCCAGAGTTCTTGCCTCAATGTTGAGTTACGCTTATGATTTGGATGCCCTCACCTTTTAGGGTTAGAATAAATCATGGGCAATTAGGTTTTCCTTTATATTTTTTAATATATTGCATTGTTCATAACCAAATTCATGGAGACAATTCTACCCTTCCTTCTATCGAAAATTAATTTTCTTATGAACAGTCGCATAGGATCTACCACTAGTTTATACGTTTAAACAAAAAATGATCACTCAAAGAAAATATATTAATTACAAAAAGAATGGTATCGATTTCTCTTCAGAAGTAGAAGAGAAAGCATGAAAATAAATTTAAATGCTAATAAACTTATTAATATAATTATTATTTATATTAATACTAGTAAGAATGTTAGGATAACTAATGGTTATATTAAAGTTTATTTTGATATAAATGTTAATACACTACTATTCTTATTAATAACAGTGTTAACATAAATGTTAGTACAACTTCTATTATGTTAATAATTATATCCAAACATTATTTCCTCAACCTATACTTGATTTTGACATCATGAGTAATTGGTGTACGAAATGTTTAACATTCTTAGAAAACTTTAGTCTTGTGATGAAATTGTTTATTGGAAATATGGATTAGAGCATTAATCATCCTATCTAGTAAACTTCAGGTAACATAGTTAGAGCCAACTTGTTCCTTAATGAAGGCTGCACGTGATGGATTATGTGCACTTGAATGTATTTTTCCCCACACCCGCTCTCAGAAAACATGTTAGTTACGATGTTGCTCGTCCAACATCGTTCAATGCAGATATTTAATTGTGATGTGTGTGCATAGTTAATAGAGAATGATGCTTATACGTATTTAATTTTTTTTAAATGGGTTGTGCTTTTTCCCTATGTGTAGAGTTAGAGCATGACATTTGGTATTAGAGCCTAGGTTCCAACACCGACAATTCTAGGTATGTGTGGAAATCATGTTAATAGTTTACATTGGAATTATTATGTAGGATGGCACATAGAATGCGAAAGGGTTGTGGACATGGAGCAGAGGCAGAGAGAGTTGCAACGCCACTAGCAGTACCATCTATGATCCAAAGATACCACAACATGAGCCACCATTGAACCTCAATTCATAAATCCTCCACACATTAGATGATTTGATTGGGGTGATACATGTCAGATTACCAAATGAAAAGGAAGGTCCTCGATGAGAACATATGCAAGATTCTACAGGAGCACATGGACAAAAGTGTAGAGAGCATAGTAGGATCCCCCCTCATATTTCTAATGAGTAGTATGACGAGGGAGAGAGAGGATGGGTTCACTTGGATCCTCCACCATATGTACTCAATCAGAGGTACAAGTAGAGCCTAGAGAATCTCAGGATACAGGTGATCATATTTGGGAGTTATTATGCTTACATCCATTGAATTTCAAGGGAACCACAGATGGTGTTGAGGTCGAATCTTGGCTTCTTAGCCTTGAGAGGTGCCTCAAATTGTGTGTTTATGCAATCAATATAAAAGAATTATTATCTATACACTTTCTATGAGGCACAAATTCTACATGGTGGCACCAAGAGGAGTGCAAGTATCATCTTACTATTGATACCATTACATGGAGATTTTCCTTGAGTGTTTTAGAGCATGCTACGTGTCTGAGCACTTCAGGCAATGTCGCATCGATGAGTTTCATGATCTTTATTAGAGGGGACTATCAGTAGCACAATACAAGAGTTGATTCTTAGATTTGTTATAGTATGTATACTACATCCAAGACGAGAAGCTTCTTGTCAACTATTTCATCTAGGGACTAAACGCAGGCATATTAGGACCAGCCCATATGGATGATCTAGAGAACCTTCAGGTTGTTGTGGAGAAGCCCCTTTTACAAAAGAGATTCAAGGGAAATACCATGACACACAAGAGCAGTTTCAAAACCGTAATCTAGGAACACGGGTACATGGCTTTTGTAGACCTCCTCTTCTTCTAAGGGAGGATTTAGACCCCCTACAAGACCGTTTAGGCCACCTTAGCAACAACAATTCAGCCTGAGGATCAAACCTCAATAGGGATTTCAAGATGGTCAATCTAGACCATGGAAATCATAGGGTCCTCATAGGGATCAATGTCCTCAAGCATAAATTTCCACTCCAACATGTTCTCAGTAGTGTTTTCATGGAGGACATAGCAAATCTACTAGGATTGGTGTATAGCAGTTTAGTAGGACACAACCATCTCAGTTTCATGCTAGAGGTGCTTGCTTTGTGTGCAGTGCAATAGGGAATTTAGCCAAAGATTGTCCTTAGGGTTTTGTAGTTGGAGGACAACACACAACAGGCTTTGAGAAAATAGTGGGAGATGCAGGGAAGTTTCATAGAGTATATGTGGTGATTGAGAACCACCAAGATGAGCATCACGCCATGGTTATTGAGGTCCCAGGTATGATAGGAAATACTCGTGTCTATATTTTATTTGATTTTGGGGTTGCCTAATTCATTTATATCGCCTTCTATAGTAGAATGTAGCAGGCTAGTGGAATCTAGGCAGGACGATAGGTGGGAGGTTGAGTTAGCCTCAGGGACTAAGGTGTCTATAGATTCCATAGTTAGAGATTGTCTACTACGAGTTGGAGACTTGACCACTTCAAGTTCAATTGACCTTCATTTTACTCTGTTAGGCTCCTATGGAGTAGATTTTGGTATGGACTGGCTTAATACACATCAAGCTAAGGTGGATTATCATTGAAAGATGATTGAGTTATAGATGATCAAGGTACAATAGTGGTGATTTCAAGGGTACGAAGACCCATTTCCCTTCATACTATATTTTTTATGCAGTTGAAGTGGTGTATGCAAAAGGGATGTCAGATGTTTTCCATCGTCGTCAATGATTTGGATGAGAAGAAGACAGAGGCATCATTGGATGACCATCCCATTCTTAAGGAGTTTACCGATGTATTTCCTTCCAAGTTACCAAGTATGCCACTATGACATGAGATTTATTTTCATATAAAATTGATACTAGGAGTTGAGCCAATATCAAGGACACCCTACAAGATGACTACAAATGAGCTCGGTGAGCTCAATATTTAGTTAGAGAAACTATTAGAGAAGGGAAATATTCATCCAAGTGCCTCATCTTGGGGTGCTCCAGTCATCTTCATTAAGAAGGACGGATCCCTTCATCTTTGTAGAGACTATAGATAGTTGAAAAAAGTGAATTGAGAATCCTTACTCACTTTCGAGGATAGATGATTTGTTTGATTAGATGCAAGGAGCAAGAGTGTTCTCGAAGATTTACCTTAATTCCAATTATCATTAGTTGTTGATTTCAGAAGTAGATATTCATAAGACATCTTCCAAGACTAGGTATGGTCACTATGAGTTTACAATGGTACCATTTGGATTGACGAATGCTCCTGCAATGTTCATGAGTCTCATGAACAAGGTATTTCATACTTTCTTAGATCGGTTCGTGATAGTAATGCTTGATGATATTTTGATACATTCACAAACAAAGCAGGAGCATGAGGAGCACTTGTGATAGGTTCTTCGCTGTTTGATAGGGCATCAATTATATGGTAACTTGTTGAAGTGTGCATTCTTTCATCAGAGGTTCATTATCTTGGTCAAATCAGATATGATAATGGTATCTCAGTGGATCCATCAAAGATTAGGGCCATTATGGATTGGCCAACATCCACCACTATGTCAAAGGTTCAGAGTTTTATGGGTTTAGCAAGATATTGTCGTCAATTTTTTGAGATTTTTTCTAGGATAACACACCCAATTACATATATTCAATGGAAAGGGAATAAATTTGAGTGGACATATCAGTGTGAGAGGGCCTTCCAAACCCTCAAGGATCGTCTCACTAGTGCTCCTATCTTAGCAATCCCAAATCCATTAAGATATTTCATGGTTTGCAGTGAGACCTCAATTGATGGCTTAGGTGTAATACTCATGTAGGAGGGTAGAGTTATCACGCACGAGTCACAAAAACTAAAGGTCCATGAGATAAAATACCCTACTCATAACTTAGAGTTGGTAGTAGTAGTTCATGCTCTATTTCATTGGAAACATTTTCTTCTAGGTCGTCACTTTGAGTTACATTCAAACCCCTAGAGTCTTCGATACATATTCACTCAGTCAAATCTAAAGGCTTGTAAAATGTGTTGGATGGAGTTTCTATGTGAGTATGACTTTGATGTACATTACATCAAAGGGAAGGAGAACGTTGTAGTAGATGATTTGAGTAGGAGGTGACATGAGCTATCATCTATTTCTTTGGGCATTGATTTGAGGAGCCAAATATTGCAGCACTTAGTTGAGGATGTGGTACATAGAGGTCTAGCAAGAGATCTAGTCACAGAGGGCCCTTCAGGGAAAGTTTTTAGGACATACCTTAGAGTTTGATGGTTTATTACATCATAGAGGCCACATATACATACCCAATATAGGTGATCTTTGTACAATCATACTATTAGAGGCACATAGACCACCCTATGCAGCACATCTAGGAGTGAAGAAGATGCATTCCAACCTTAGATAGCTATATCAATCGGCAAGGATGCGACGAGACATTGTAGATTTTGTGACTTGATGTCTTGAGTGTCATAGATTCAAAGCCAAGCATCAACATCCAACAAGACTTCTTTATCTACACAATATTCCAAAGTGGAAATGGGATACCAAATTTCAATGGACTTCATTGTTGGTCTACCTTTGTCCTCGCCCCACTATGATGCCATCATGGTGACTATTCACAAATTGACCAAAGTAGTGCATTTCTCACCCATGTGAATAACTTATACAACTCCAACAATTGCGAGGGTATTCTTAGATGATGTTAAACTTCATGGAGTTCCTCCTAGGATCATATCAGATAGAAATTCACTCTTTAAATCAACATTTTGGACATCATTACAACAAGCATTGGGCACATAGCTCAACTTTAGTTTGGCTTATCATCCTGAGACAAATGGAAAAACAAAGAGGGTGAATTAGGAATTAGAGGACATGTTATGTATGTATGTGATGGATCATCAGTCTCATTGGGAGGAGTATTTGTACTTTTTGAGTGTGCCTATAATAATGGGCATTCATAGTTATTTGGGCATGCCACCTTTTCAAGCATTATATGCTAGACCTTGTAGGACTCGTTTGAGTTAGGATTGAATAAAGGAAAAAGTGGCTATTGGTCTAGAGTTGGCGTAGGATATGGACCATCAGGATGATTTGATTAGGCGGTGTCTACAGGAGGCACAAGATCGTTAGAAGAAGTATGTTGATGCTAAGAGGATTGATTGGAGCTTCTCAATTGGTGGTCAAGTATTCTTGATAGTACGACCACACAAGATTCTAATCCATTATAGAAAAGGCTCTAATCTCGCACCATGATTTGTAGGTCCATTTGAGATCTTGGAGTGGATAGGTCATGTAGCTTATCATTTAGCATTGCCACCTAGCCTATCACACATCTAGGATGTGTTTCATGTTTCAGTTTTATGATGTTATGTGCATGATGATTCTCATATACTAGATTGGGATGCCTTGCAGGTGGAGTTAGATGGGCAGCTAGCATTTGATGATTCCACATTTTGGCTCATCGGATGTTGGCCCTTCAAGGGTGAGAGATAGACTAGGTCAGGGTCCAGTGGGACATATATGATGAGGTTGCAACTACATGGGAGGATGCCCCAAGTTGAGGGCACTATATCCTCACCTCTTTGATGACTTCTAGGAGGAAGTTCATTCCTAGAGGGGGAGGATGTGAGACCAACCAGTTGATATTGGATATTATGCTACTTTATTCTTTTTAGATAAACACAGTTCGATTCTCATATTGATTAATAGGTATTATGTTATGATGTAGACTAATATTGTATGATGACATTCATATTATGTTGATTTGAAACATTGGACTTTATATTTGAGGTTATTGATGAATATTGATGCATGAGTAGAATTGATGAATAATTGATGGTATGAAGATGAAATGGTAATTGTGATATAATTGCAATATTGGGATGAGTAAAATAATTGAGTTTTAAATAAAATTATGAAATTATAATTATTGTTACTTTATGAAATTTGAATAAATGTTATAAGGTGAATTCAATAATCATGAATCTATGAGACTGTGATAATTGTAAATGGGTATTTTGGTGTGATTTAAAAATATGTGATGGAAAAATAGTTAACCTTAAATTTCTATCGTGCGCCAAAATAAATCACATATCATCTTGTTTTGTTATCCATTTCTTTATATCTTCCTCGTAATTGCCTTAGAGAGGCAAGTTCACACAGAAGCATGACTCGATCCACCTCATCAAGGTTTGTTTCTAGCAAAAAATGGCAATAACTTTACCCTTAGATTTATGATTATTGTCCTTGACTACCATATATGAAGGGCTCACCCATATTTCTCTTTCCATGCAACCATATATGTTTTCCTTCCACATAAATCCCGACTCTACTTTGTATCATTGTTGTGTTCTCTAATCAACACTTCAATCACATCCCCCTTCTTATGCTTGAAATCATGTTTCTTTTTTATGGTTGGAGAGAATAATAAGAGATATATTATAGTTTTGTCTAGTATTTTTAGTCTCCATATTCGCCTCTAAAAACTAGGTGTTTTACTTTATTTGGATGGATATATCATTCAAAAAAAGGTTTAAAAAAAGCTATAAAATAAAAATATTTTTTTTAGGGAAGCTCTTACTTCCCACAAGTTGTGCCATGCTAGGAAGAAGAGCCTTCCCATGGAGGCCAATAGGGGTGCAGCCCCATGTTAGGCACCACGACTTCACAGAGGCCGTGACCATCATGGGGGCCTGCCTCCTGAGGCAGTGTGCCACACAGGAAATAAAAGAACTATTGTGCTTTCAATTTGAATTGCATTCCTTCAAAAAAAATAAAACCTAAAAACTTAAAGAAATAGATAAACCTTGCCCTCTTTTGGTTGCAACATTTAAACACCTCCCTATCTCCGAAAGTAAATGGGCCGCATGAATGAATGAATGTTTTTTAATCACGTCCACGAGGCCAAGCAGCCTATGGGACCCAAAGATAGCAAGCGAAGAGACGTGAACCCCAGAAAATGCAAAAAAAAACCTATGTTTATTTTTCTTTCTACATCTTGGATCTTCTGTTGTGTATCTTGATCAGAAAATCTGCAAACCCTATTATCTTCTCTTCTTCAAACAGATCACCCAAATTGTTCCCTTTTAATGTCTCAGTATAATTGATCTGAATGTCCTTGTACGCCGAACATTCCCTGATGTAGTGCCATTCTGTCTCAACCAATCCTTGAGTGCAATATCTACACCTTCTGTCTGCCCACTCCTCTTTAGGTATCATCCACCTTCCGGTCTCACATCTAAGCTAGTGCGAACTTGTTCTAATCTGAGCTATCAACATTTTCGCTTTCCATTTTATTTCCATTCCGATGTAGGTCTTTTGTGTGTGGTCATGCGTAGGGTTAAAATGTTTGATATAGTATTCTTTCTTCCTCCCAAGTGGCCCTTTCCACATGCTTTCTTTGAACTTTCCTTGCACATACCTTTTTATTTCCCTATTGGCATTTGGACACTCACTTATGCTAATACCCCACTTGCTCATCCATTTGATATTCTGTTTCATCCACGTGCTCTTTCTTCTATCTAATTTTTCATTTGCTGCCATTTTTGGCCAGCGATGAGTCTCCATGTTATCTAGTCTTCTTAGATAGCTTAGCAACCGAGACATAGCAGACGCTTCAACAGGGAAAGCCCCGGCCTCAGCTAGAACAATCTCGTAAGGGACAGTAGATTTAATCCTGAGACTCTGTGTGATTAAATGTTTTTGTAATCTCTCTATCTGTCTCCACTTTTTTGCTGAGGTGTTGCTACCCCAAACTTCACAACCATATAGCACCACTGGAACAACTAAAAGCCCAAAAAGAGTTTTCTTTGTCTTCCAATCCCATAACTCGGCCCTTCTGCATCTATTTTGCAATGAGTGTAAAGCTTTCCATCCCCCTTGTATCCTCTTTGCTCTACACGTTTCCCAGCTGAGTTTGTTGTGGAAATCAAGGCCAAGATACTTATATTCATTGACCACCTGCAAGGGGCTGCCTTCAAAAACAAATTCCCTATGAACCTTCTTTCTCTTCAAGGTAAAGATCATGACCTTAGTTTTGGTAGTGTTCACTTGCATCCCCACCTGATGGCAAAAGAGCTCTAGCGCTTTTAAGTGTTCCTTCAAATCTTGTGCTGTTTTTGCCATTAAGACCAGATCATCCGCATATAAAAGCATCTTTATGACATAATTGGTCAAGTAGACCCCACCCCCACCAAACTTATCGATCCACTCCTCTAATTTGTCAATGTATATCCCAAATAAAGTAGGGGATAAAGGGCATCCCTGCTTGACCCCGATATCGCTTCCAAAACGTTCTGAGAATCCTTGTTTGGTTCGAATTTTGGCCCAAACCTGTTCATACAGCCTATGGACAGCAGCTCTATAGTGTATTGGAATTTCCAATTCTTCCATCCTACTCCATAATTTGCTCTTAGGAACCGTATCAAAAGCTCGCTAAGTCACCACATAAAACCTCCCTCCTTGTTTAAAAAGGGCAAAAGGGTTTTGTCGTAATAGAGACGAGGAATAAAATTTCAATCTGATTTCCTCCTTTGGCATAATATGTAACGTACAAAATCATTTCCATCAATGGAATATTTAATGGGGAACACACTTATTTAAAATGATACATGCTAGCATTGCTAATTTCGAGATGATTAGAGATCTTTTATCCCCAATACAAGTTTATATGATTACTATGGTAGATTAAAAATATTCATTAATTTATATAATCTCATTTTAATGAAATCAAGTTATTCTAGAAGAATCTAGAAATCATTATCGCTGATGGTAAACATCTTTAATGGGAGGATACAGTGATTTAAAAAAAAATCAACAATCAAGTATTAATGTACATTTCAAAAAGGTTCACGAATCGAAATCTTTAATGAGTGCCTCCTTTGACCTTTGTATTCAAACCAAAGTTACGCACATGATTTATTCTGCGAGCTTTCGTGAAGTTGAATTTTGATAGCGAAAAACATGTTCGAATAATTTATTTTGTGAGATGTGAAAATTTGATTAGACATTGGATTGAAGGAATTTTCAAGAGGAAAATATAGTTTTTGGTACAAGGCCATATTATGTAGTGAGTCTAAGCTGAATATCCACTTAAAGACAAACATGAAGATGAGATTCTTCTTGTTAGAACAAAAGTGCACAAGATTAATTGCGACTTACGTAAATCATAGAAATAGAAAATGGTTGCTTTTTGATAAGGATGATGAACCAATAGAGAGCATGGACACATCATTGATTTTTTTTTAGGAGAAAACATTTTAAACATCTTAAAATGTTAATGTTAATTATCTTAATTTAATATTAATTTTGAGGCACATATTTTATAATATTTTTATTAATTAATAAATGTCATGTAGTGGCTAATATTTGTCTTTATAGTATTGTAATTATTGTTTTTTAGATTTGAAAAAAATTAATCTAATTGTAACCTTAACTCACCTTAATTTTAATTCTATCATTAGCCCTAACCCTAACTCTAACCCTAACACTAAATTCTAAACCATTATCCTAATCCTAGACCTATATCTAACCCTAACTATGGTCGTAACACTATTCATAGTTATGGTCGAAATCTTAACCTAAATAAAGAATTGTAAAGTGATTACAAAAAAATCTATGAATTAATTTTTGAATAGTTCTAAACATAATTTTTACCTTATTCTTAATTCTAATCCTAATCCTAATTATAATGGTGTTAGGATTATAATAATTAATAATAATAGGATTAAAATTATAATTTAATTAAAAATTATAATAATTTAAATTATTTTAATTTAATTCTTATTTGTATATATTTATGTTTTAAAGTTAATAAAATTTGGAAAATAAAAAAAATGGCAATGTTTAAGATTTAATTTAAATTTTTATTTTAATTGTTTAAAATCAAATCCCTTGGAAGATTATCTTTATATATGCTAATTATGGACGTGCTTAAGTTTAAGTTTTATTTTATTATTTTAATAGTGTGAATCCAAATCTATATAAAATAACTAATTGATTTTTGCAAGATTTTCTTTAATAAAAAATAAAATTACATACATAAATATAGAAAATTTATCTATATTTATGTATGTATTTAGAACTATCACTTTATTTTATTTAATATATATAAACATTAAAAATAAAATGTATTATACAAACTATTAAATTAGAATATTATATTAGTAAAATTAACATTTATTTATTTTAGAAAGATTTCATGAAATAACTTTATAAAGCTAAACTGAAAAATCATTCTTAAAAAAAATGTAAAAATAAGTAACATTTATTTATTTTAGAAAGATTTAATAAAATGACTTTATGAAGCTAAAAGTGAAAAATCATTCTTTAAAAAAGATGTAAAAAAATAGTTTACCTCATTTTTCCCTACAAATTTGTCCATAACATCCCAAACTTCTTAGCCATTTATGTTCAAGAGAAATAATTTTTACAATTTTTGAAGTTAAATATTTAACATGTTCATTTTAAAAAGATTAAATTATATTTGAAGAGCATAAAATTTTAGTTTTTAATTGGTTCAAAAATAATTTATTAATAACTAATTAACAAAATGAGTTGAAAAACTCATTGCAATAGTATTGCCTACAACAAGTATTAAAAAGATAATTAAGGTAAATAATAATAAAATTGGTAACAAAAGCAGTTCAATTAGGAGGGGGTCATTCAATAAGAGTGGTGGTGCTTGTTCAAGTTCTAGCCCTCATATTTTGATCTATAAGATTGCCCAAAATCCTATGTTATAATTTAAGGATTTATTCAAAAATTTGCATTAGGACTTTGAAAAACCCTAGCCCTTCATTAAAACCCTAAGTCTTGCTTGAAAAGCCTTGCACTTTTCTTATAATTGATCGCTGACCACTGGTTTTGGTCTTAGCCTTTTTAGTTATGTCTTTGAGGCCTTAGGATCGTCTATTTATCGTCCCAATTTGATAGAGAATCAAGTGAACTTGTTGCTTTTGATATATTTTAATTACCGCTAAAACTTTTGTGCTTTATCAGGTCCCACAAGACACATGACATCATTTCATATAGCTTCTTTAGTTCGCGAGAGCTTCTCATGTTATTATTTTCTTGTTGCGAGCTTGTGAAAAAGTCTTTTTGTTTCCCGATGCCGTTGATGTGTATGTGTCATAAGCCAATCAAATCACAAGCTTTGTTTTTGTGCGGTGTCTTAAGTTGCCTAGCGATGTCCCTTTTTATTGTGCTTTGTTGACCCCTTTTTTCCTAGTAACTTAAGTTATTCATATGTGCACGTGCTTTAAAAGGTTTTTAAATCACTTGAAGAGAAACTCACCGAGGGTCCCACCTTTATCCTAGTCAACACCAGGTGGCGACTTGTGGTTAAGTTACTCTAACTATATGCATCTTGGGGCCCTTTGTTCTTAAAAAGTTATCCTTGCAAGTGAGCGAAATGTCTTTGTTTGTGTAACAAACATGGGCTTTTCCTTTTCGTACAAACTTAAACCTTCACAAAGTAATGTAAAGTTGAGTTTGTTTTTCCCTAAAATCCCCAAATCACGTCACATGTATTGTTTTGTTTGTTTCTTATGTTTAGCAAAAGAAAGCACTATCATGGAAGCCTAAAAGCTTTTCCTTTTGCTCTTGCGAGTCCTCAAAATGGTGACACATGTCTCGGTACTGTGCAAAAGAAAGAAAGTTTTCTCTTCATAGAAAGGATTTCAAATTCTCACGATCACTATTGATCTTTGACAAATCAATGGTCTATATTAAAAAAATGAAGAACAACTACCAATGGTCACGTGTTTCAGCATGTGAAGACATTGATGATAGATTTGATCTATCTACCAAATTCTCAAGGGTATTGGCTTAATTACATCCATTTTCACTATTCAAAGCACAAAGTGAAGACATTAGAGTGAAATTGCTACAAATTTTTGGGTGAACGAGGGTTTTCACGATATTTTTAGGGCTTTCAACAAGAGAAAAACCAATAAGAAAATTCAAACTATCTCTGCATATTTTGACATAAAGGGGTATAGTTTTATGGTTTGTCAGACTCAAAGTAACCTAGGGTTCGAGAAGGATAGAGATTGTGCAAAATTTTAAAGAAGTCTTCTTTGAAGTTGTAAAATTTTAAAGTCCTCGTTTTATAAACACTGAAACCCTAGAAATAAAATCATGGCTGGAGTGTCTAAGGGTGTGAAGAAGGGGTTGGCCAAGGACATCATGACATAGTTGCCTAGGTCATCCAAGAGACCTAGAATGGCATGAGGATTGAGAATTCTAGTTGATAGGGTTATTGATAAAAATAATAATTGTAGGGATTCCATCATCCTAGTTCAAGGGTATGCCCTATTCAAGCATAACTTCAAAAGATGCCTAGTTGACAAACTAATTTGTAACATTTGGATATTAGGATTAGGAAGGTTGGTAGTGCCAGAGTATTCAACAATTTCAACCTAATTATAGGGATTGCATAGGCCTACAACCATGAGAAGAGGGCATTATTCATGTAAATTCCGTAAAACTCACATAAGTTAGTAATAACCTTCAATAAGTAAATCATTTATCAGAATAATTAAATAGTATAAGATGATTATTAAATGGTGCTCAAAGGAATAATTAAATAACTTCATCTTTATTTTCAAATGGAATTACATACATTAGCGAGTCAATATGTATATCAACACAAGGCTATGCCTTTACAAAATCTAGCCATGTAGGCTTACACAAAGATAATGCAATAGCAATACATATAAATTCAAATACTATAACTTGCAAATTAAGGAAACAACAAGATCATAAATGCATCCACAAAAGAACCATAACATAGTGCTTTTCATGAGTGGAAAACCCTCATAGGGATGAAAAACCACTCGTAAAAATGCCTCACTAGCTTAATGAAATGCCTTACTGACATAGCCTCATTGGCTACAAAATGCCTCACTGGCTACATAACCTCACTAGTTACAAGGTGCCTCATTGGTAATGATCATACTATCCAACTGACATTGACCATTTACAACTTCATTACACATTTATGAATAATAAAGCAATCAACTACAAAGGATCACTTTGTTTCTCTATATAACATTTATCTCCTTAATACTTTCAGATTTCATATCTTGAGATTCATAAGAACTGAAATCTTTAACATATAAAACAAGTCAGATAATAACCCCACTGTTTTGCATATAGTTTACAAGCTATTCATTTCAAAATTTTGATTTACAACTTCAAAAGATACGTCTCTGTAAAGCATCGAAAAAGAAACAATGACAAGTCATTGTTTAAATAATACAAAATAATAGATGTAATGCTTCCACAAGTGTCATTAAACAAAACCATCAAATAACCCTTTCAATTGTTCTCATAACTGCCTGTTCGGGTCACTGCTATGACTATCTTTTACCGCCTTTTAATTTGCAATTTAACTCATAAATGGATGACACAAAACAACCCCTATAGTAAAGGATTGCATACATAACCCCAAATCATAGGATATCATTTAAGGTCACTACAACATACGATCAATGAATTAAATAAAGAAGGTATAGCTCACATATGTATGTGAGAGTACATATATAAGCTAGATAATATATGAGTATATGTTCTTATAAAATCAATAGCTTAATTTACTTTGCAAGAAATATTTTATATTCACCTACCTAATTATATAGAGAAAAGGGCTCGATAAACTAAAACAAATTTCAATAAATCATTTGCTATGATCTTAATATTCATCGTGATTTAATGTTAATTATCGGTCCCACTTATGTATTGACTAACTGATTCATTTATCAATTAAAATTTAACTTAAAAACTACTAAACAAATACAATAAATGATCTTATAACAATTGTCAATTATCATTAAGATCATGCAAATACTAATTGTAACCATCTAGACATCTAGTATTAGTTAGGTAATATTCCATGCCATATCACAATACTAAAATAGTATTCCCACAAAGCAATATACTCAATCCGATTCGCCAAACCATATTCTCGAAAAGTATTGATATATATTTAATATGTATACTTATCAATATTTGATATATATAGCATTCTTGGCAAAATGAATATGTATAAACAATTTCCAATTTGAATGGTTCTAACTAAAATAAATAGATTCATATTTATATATTTAAAATGAGCACCGGTCTATAACAGATATACACGTATATATTCATTTCAAAAAATAAATCTTGCTTATACGCATATATGTATATATACATATGTATATATTTATTCATATTATTTTATAAACAGAAGTTACACAGATCAAATTGGAGATCTTAACAACAATTTATACTGCAAATTATACAAAAGTTTTTATATATATGTATATATATATATTCAAATCAAACCATTTCAGAAAATTGCAGACACAAGACAATATTCTAGCGAAGGTTTTAACAAGTTAAATTTTTTAACAAGAGACTTGAATTCCTTATCATAGTAGTTGTGAGGCCAATGACCTCTTAAGGGAGCACTGCCTGTGGAAGGAAACACCCTTTCCCCAAGCTGCGGCCTGTGGAAGGGCACTACCTTTCCACAGCGTAGCCTTCCCATAGCCAAAGGCTGTGGATAGAACAAAAAAATATTTTGTTGTAATATATTTCTATTAAAACTTCATTCCAATTTGGTACGAATTACAATGATTTTGAATAAATTTCTATCCATGAAATACATTATTTGCATACAGAAAATAAATGAGTTTAACATCAAAATGCATAATCAATTTGATATCAATAGTATGATTTATCCTTTCACATAGAAACAGAGATTGATCCATAACATTTATTCACACAATCTGAGATTTAACATGGAAATTGCATAAAAATCCGGTAAAACACTACCCTATCTAACTTTCTTCTTGTTCTTCTTTCCTTCTTCACTGTTCTTTCTACTTTGCCCAAATCCCCAACTCTTTTGTCTCTATTTCTTTTTGTTTTTTAGACTAAAAATTGTGAAAATAAATCTAGTGTTCTGAATGAATCTTCTATTGTTGAGAGAATGAAAGATCATTCTTTTTTATTATTTTCTTTCTTTTTTCCATTTTTGTTCTGCTTTGTTTTTGTGTTTTTTTTCTTCTTGAATTTAAGCTCTTTTTTTCTATTTCTCTATTGTTTTCTTTCCCATTGTTTTGTTTTCAAAATCTTTCTTTCCTTTCTATGATTTATTTGAGTTTATCCGATAAAACTAATATTTAATAACAAACATGATTTATTAGCTTGCATCACAATTATCTACAAAACAATAAATAATAATAATTTTATTCTTCAAATAAAATCAAGAAATAAAATAAATTAAAACTATTTCTTCTATTTTCCATGAGCATTTAATTTTAACCACCAATTAATTAAATAACTCACTATAAAATAAGAAACAATATAATATGATTAATTAATGTAATTCTAATGCAACTAAATGATTTATAAGTGTTTGTGTGTAGATTTCTTTTCACCACCAGTCGGCTAGACACCCCCTCCTCAATGATACTCTCTTTCTATCGAGAGTATATTCTTGTTATGCACATGAGTCAAAGTCTGGTCAACGATCATTAAAATAGTAATATTAAATTATAAATTAATTATTGAAAATAAGGGTAGTGACAGTTCACCACAGGTGGGAAATTCTTGATGCACCTAGATAGAGCTATATTTGCAAGGTGTTCAATTTAAATCGTAATGCCCAATTATCAATAGAGTTGGGAGCCCTAACCATAGAATATTAGAGACATTGAGACAATTATAGGGTGAAATGGTTTCCATGCTTTAGGCTTAGAGGGCCTAACAAAGAATTGAGAAGGTTTTCTAGTGGAGAGCTAGAGCCATTCAATTATGATATTTTTGAAGATTATTTTATAAAAACATACTTCTCACTTTGTCAAGTATTGAGCCTAGATTGCAAGATTCAGTGCCAGTGAACCTGATGGTGCTAGCAGTTGATATCTAGAGCAAAGATGTGAATAAGTCCTACTATGCTAGATACATTGCTAAGGAAATTCACAGAGCTTTGAGATCAATCAAGAAAGATAGTAGCATAGTACACTTCAATTGGTATTCTTTAATATGCCTTGTCATTTTGTTTAGTGGGGTAGACATTTGGTCCCCACATATGCAGATTAGGGCCTTAGATGATCAACAAAGAGTTTTTCCAATGTAGGAATGGACTTACATCTGGGCCAAGGATTTGAGAAGTCCAATTATTCAATTTTTGAGGAGTTTTTTGTCAAGGAAGTTCTTAGGAACTTTGGTCAGCTTGTGGAATCTTATGGTTATTAGAGCAAGTGAGGAGATTTTTGAGACCTTATCCCAGAGGCAGGGATAAAACATAACTGGTGATAAATCTAGTCATTAGATAGTTTTTTGATGTTTTTATGCAAGCTTATAGACATTCTCAAACACTTATCTTATACATATTCCTACACTATACTATCTTTTATGCTTATTATGCAAACCTGAACCTGATTTAAGGTATATGGAAATATGGTTATGATGTGATGGTTATTGCATAATTAATGTGTGAATATGTATGAATTATAATGGATATATGTGCTTAGCTATGGTTGTTAGTATTGTGTACATGTTTTAAGAACTAACTCTTTGCAGCCAAGGAGCTAGAGGAGGTAGATTGTAGCCTGAAGCAACTGCGAGGTGCAACTTGTAGCCAAAGGAGTTTCCAAACAACAAAGTAGGGGAGGTTCCAAAATAAGCTAAGCGTAGCAACTACAACATGGAGGTACTTAATGAAGATGTTTGTGCATCATTATGACATTTAATAAAGATGTTGAAGGAGAATAGCCCTATCACAGTTAGAAGTCTAATGCGACTGATTCAAACAATCCACATTTCAGTTCTTGATGTAGCAAAGTCATAGTTCTACTTGGACTCTTCTTCCCTTTTTCAGTTATAGATTGCTTAGTCTTTATCACATTGATATATAATAGTGGTGATTTATGATTTCAATTTAGATTCTTTGTTTTAATAAGTTCTCCCCCGTGCCTATATGTTTGGATTGGTGGTTGAGGCATTAGGAGTTAGTTAATTGTTCAATAGCAGATATAGCTATCGAATATTTTTTAGTTAGTTGTTGTTCTTACACATACAATGTTTATTGCTTAATCAAGATTTCATGAATAAGATATTGTAGCAAAATCTTATGTGATATTTTAAAGTTATGCAATGAATGGTTTTGAGTTATTATGATTGTGTTAATCTAAGAAGTTAGATTTGGGTTAGATCAGTGGAGCCAGTCACTTGAGCAAGGGCCACTCAAGGTGGCAGTTATTTCATAAATGCATGTTGTGTTAATTGAGTCGATAGGCTTCTTATTGTGGACTCGCTAGTCCACAAACTCCCGCCATACCTATCTCACGCCCTGAGAACACTTTTTTTTTTGCTGTTAAACCATATTCAGGTCCCGTAAAAGGAAATTACTGGGATAGCTTCTTATTATGGACTTGCAAGTCCACAAATTCCCACCATACCTGTCTCACGCCCTAAAAACAATTTTTTTTTTGCTGTTAAACCATATTCAGGTCCCGTAAAAAGTAGTTACTGGGATAGCCTAACCAGTTAAACATTCCTCGCCGCCTGAAAACAAATCATGACTCGCATTTAATATTCAAATCTTTGAATCAAATCAAATTTCTATCGCACGTGTAAAATCTTGTTTAGACCTAAAACCCAGATATTTTCAGACCCAATTTTCATTTCCTGTGAATAGATTGAAGCAGAAGGTGTAGAGAGATTGGTTTTCATTATAGCTTCGTAGAATTTTCCTGCAAAATCTGCCCATTTTTTCTCATCGGCATTGTTGACAGCACATCACAATTTGTGCAGAATCTTGAGGCAAGTCACTTGCCATGGTCTCAATGAATTTTATTTTTTGAGGGGGTTAATGTTTTACAGTGGTTGATAGCATTTATGCTTAGCCAATATTGGAGAACTTGTGACAGAACGTATGAGAATTAGAGCACGATTTGCAAGAGCTTCAAGGGATTGCCGTGCTTTTCAAATGGTAAGAAATTGTGAGAGGACACAATTTTTCATGGGTTTGCATGGATTTGTTTAAATTGTAAGGGACGATTTTGAGTGTTGTTTGTATTTTGCAGCATTAATGGTGCGTAAGATTGGAGAAGTTACGAAGGGCTTTGGGGGCCGGTGGTATTAGGTGCGTGATTTAAAAGGAGTTTCAAGGGTTTGTTCTGCTGTCCAATTGGTAAGATTTTGTTAAGTTTTAGCTTTTCGTGGGTTTGCTTGGATTTGTTGGTTTGTTTCAATAAGAGTTTTGATTTATTTAATATATGTTCTTTATTCTTTGGTGGATGCCCATACCCTGTTCCAATTCTTCTATTTCGACACAGGGAGAATGCTGGCAAAAGTTATCCACTCTGGCTTTACACTTGCCAATTGCATTTGCTTTTAAAGAAAATCCATTTCATGCATATCCTACAATCATTGCATTCCATGAGATAACCTCTCTTTGAGGCATTCTGTCAAACAGTTCACGCATCTTTTCTATGCTTCCACATTTTGCATACATGTCTACTGCGACTGCTAGAGACATTTCAGATATAGGGTCGCTTCGCAGTTAGCTTTCATACCCGGATATTCCTATATAGCAGTAAAGGAATGCATTAGTCCTTGCATTTTGAAGGATGCATACAGGTAACCCACAAATGTTCTCCTCACGTCCTCCCCTCTGAAACTTAAGAAAACATGGTATCTCCTTGATGTAGAAGATAAGAGGAATTGCAAGCTTTGCCTTTTAGTCAGTCAGTAGGCACAACAGTTTCCTGTAGTGTCAAATCTTGCCATGTTTGTTGTACATGAAAGGGAGTCAAATTCCAAGGGCAATTTCCCCTAACCTTGCTGCTAGAGGGCGATCTAAATAATGTGAAGTTCTCGTCTTATTTATTTAGATAGACCAATGCATTGAAAATTCAGCCTACTTACGCCCTCTTCATATATTTAGATACACTAACGCAATCAAAATTTGGCATCATTGAGTCTAGTACAATAGAGTCTAGAAAACATGTGAACAACATACAACCAAGAGATTGTGACTGATTTTTAACCTAGTCTTCCTTATTCTACTATTTTTTCTTCTTTTTCAACCAACCTACCTCTCCTCTTAACCTGAGAAGGAAAACTTCAACATCCTCATATCATTGGAGCTCCCATACATCCAGGTCCAATTTTAGGCTGTAAGGTTTTCAGAATCCAGTGCCAATATTTGGAATGAGGGGCTTGGGAAATAACAAGCAGGATATTTCAAATTTATGGGGATTATGAAATGGCTGAAGGATTCAAGTTTATGCTGGGTGTAGTGTTTCTTTTATCTGTTTTGCTGACTGTCTATTTCTAGCTGTTTGAATAATGATAATGTTACAGTGAAACATGGAAGCAGCAGGGGTGGGAAGAGGAGAATGTCCATGCTCTATGAGCAGTTGAAGGCCATTAACAAGCCTGCCAGTAGAAGCATACAGGTGAAGCCTTCCATTATTGTCCATGTACCTTATAAGTTATTTAATCTCCTCTTATGCTGATGATTAACTGTCTGGGGTGTGGTGAATGCAGATCCATGATGGAGATGTTATTGACTGCATTGCTTTTCATCAACAGCCAGGACTATACCATCTGTTGCTCAGGAACCACAAGTTTCAGGTCAGGTCTCTTTAGATACAGAGTGAGAGAAAAAGATATTTTGTAGGCAAGGTAGCAAGATTATGAATGCCAGAATGAAGTTTGGTGATTTTGTTCTTGTGAAAAGGTGAGTGAAAAAAAGAATTCAAGATTCAGCAGAGGGGTGAATTAGATTTATCTTGGATTTTGTTTGTAGGATTTCCCAATTAGGCCTTCTAGTATTCAAGCCAGAGCTAATAGAAGCTTGCAGTCAGGGCCTGTCCATGACTGCCAAACATGGCATCTAACAGGACTAAGTTGCCCTCATGGAACAGTTCCTGTTAGAAGGACTACTATGGATGATCTAATGCGCGCTGTTTCTCCTGAGAAATATGGTAAAAAGTCTAAGAAAAAAAGATTGTGGGTGTCTCAAAAAGCCAGCAAGTTTGTACGCCAAGAATAACACATACAAACCCAAAATGAATATATAGTGGTAGCCTTTTTTTTTGTTCTTCTTAGGTTGTCGTAGCCTTTGTGTAAGGATGATAAGTAATGAATATGCTATATGATTTTGTTCTGAAAATGTTTCTATTTTTCTTTTGTTTGCTTTTGGCATGCAACATGCAATAACCTTTGTAAAAGGAGGAGAATACTATGGTGCAAAAGCAAGCATATAAATGTCTGGGAACCCCACATAGAAGCCCCTCACAAATTCAGCATGTCTCAGATGTGGGTTCTCTCTGGGTCATTTGATGGCTCTAATCTTAATAGCATTGAAGCAAGCTGGAAAGTGGGTATATGGCTTACACATGGGTGCTATATGTTCTATATTTGCACACCTCACGGATCATGTAGATCATTAAGAATTTGTATTGAAATATTCTATAGGTAAGCCCAGGTCTGTATGGAGACCAACATGCCCAGGCTCTTTACTTACTGGACGGTTGGTATTCTATTGAAATGTTTTACTGTGGTTTCACAAGCGCTGTACAAGCAACTGAAATTGTTTAGTCTTGATGAGACAATCCAAAATTTATTTTTCATTTATTTTAATTTTGCTTTGCTTATTAATCTGAAATGGCTCTTGCAAAGTGATTCTTACCAGGAGACAAGATGTTATAACCTGGTGTGCTTAGGTTTCATCTAAACCAGTGGGAGAGTACCTATTGGGGCTGCTATAAATCCAGTTTCCTCTCTCAATGGTCCTCAATACGATATCACCATACTTGTTTGGTTTTAGATGATACAGATTGTATTTCAAATGTTGTCATAACAATTACCATTATTCTAATGCAATGATAATCTTTCTTACTTTGACAAACATTTCAGAAAGTTAAATAGATAAAAATGAGTTTAATGTTTATTATAATTACTACCGTTACTCCCTATCAAACTATTAATATTACGTAGATAATGTTATCATGATGGTTTGGAACTACTCAACATTATGTTTCACTTCATAGAGATTCCATCTCTTTAAAAGAGGAGCTTCAAAAAAGACAAATAGATGTTGACTTATATTATACAAATTGTTTCAAAGGGATTTCATTGTTTTTAAAAAAAACAAATCCAACAAAATAATGTACCTACTTATATTATACAATGCACAGTGTCTTTTTATACAACCAATTATGTATTTTTATAATTCATTGACGATTTTTCTTTAATTTCCTATCGGCGTCTCCCTTGAACCTCCTATGGGTGCAAGTGCTAGTTAGATTCCTTGTGTTACAATTGTAAATGGATTCATGGACAATTCTTGTTTCATATTTATGCCTTAGTTTTATTAAGCTTGTTTTACTCCAAAGTGTAGGTTTAGTTAACAGTATTAGTTAGATTCCAACATTCATTTCTTGACAGTAAATTAGTTACAGTCTTATACTATAGGTACCCGTAGCAATAGTGCCAACATTATTTCCTTTACTACTATGGATTTTTATGATTTATCAACAAGTGTAATACCTAGATTCTTGGATGATTTAGGTAGTCTTAAGTCTTTGAAAGCACATACAGTGCTAGTACCATCACAAGATTACTAGCCCTGGTCGATAATTCAATGAAGGTATTTCCAAAGGTTTAAGTGGACTGTTCAATTAGGATTCCCCTCTGAATTGTGTGATTGTCACCAAGTTTACTAGAAATTAGTAAGGACTATACAATTGGGGTGATTGGTTTTTATATTTTGATACCACTGTGATAAGGGTATATGGATTTGATGTAGAGAATGATTCAACTAAACCAACTTGGCACAACTGAAACAATGATTCATTAGCAACAATGACTTTGATGCATCCTAGTTTATCTTTGGAACATTGCCAACATGGCCTAATAGGCATTCAACAAGGAGAACAACATTGTGTAAGAGTTCTTGGACTCATCCCTTTCATAACATTTCTCCTTGATTCTACACTCAACCATGATCAAACTATGCAAAGATTTGTTCAATCACCAAGCAACATAGGGTTTCTTGACTATTTTCAAGCAAATGAGAGCACACTATCATTGATTTCTCAGACATGAAATTTTTTAAAGGCTTGATCCTAAAAGTGTTTTTAGATATCCTTAAAAAAAACTTCCTACCAATTTTCATGACTTTTTGATAGTGAAAAACAAAGATATGATTTTTTTTGTGTTTTTGGAAACCCTAGGCAAGGTTTAGACTTGTCATTACCAAAAATGTAATAACTTTCACAAAACTTAATGAAATGAATCCAAACAAAAACAAAAAGTTCTAAATTTCATAGTTTCATCATCCACATGCCTTCCATTGACCGTACTAGGTTGTAAAAAACCATACAAACATGTTTTCTTGCTGCAAAACATTGAAAATTTGTACATGGAAATCACTAATTTGATCATAACTTTTTCAAAACACAATAAAATTCACTCAAACAAAAAGCATTAAAAAAAAAAAAATCTATTTAAACTTTTCCAATTGGTTTCAAGATTGTATCAATTTGTACTTGTCCATATAATGCGAATTACAATCAATTTTCATAGAAAAATGCAATAATGAACATGCAAAATGAAGTGTTTCCCAGTCAAACTCCTCTCCAACCCTTGTGCTCAAGGTTACATTGCATATTTATTGTGCTACAACCATTCCAAATTGAAAAACTAATCACTAACTCCTTGGTTCACCATAATGACAACTTTTACAAGTTTTTTGACAATAATGACAACATTTTGCAACATTTACAACTTTTGACAACATTGCACCAAAACATCATAAGATGGAATTAAATGACTTAAAATGGTCTTACATGACCTTATTGACCCCAAAAAAACCAAAACTCAAAGTTTAGCAACATGACAACAAAGTGCAATAATGGTGCATCAAAGGATGCCCCTGCACCAAGATCCCTAGTAGCACCACATGTGCTTTCCGGAAATGTGCTAGAAAAAATTTCCTTGAACTAGAAATCATATGGCAGTTGAATGAGTTTGATAAGACTCACTTCAGAAACTACAAGAAGCACACCATCTTCCCCTCTACTATTGTATTTTTAGAATTTCAAGTCACATGAAGGGAGGGATTGGAATTGATTTTTAATAAGCTTCTCCATTACAAAATGAAAGTGGAAAAGGTTAGGAGATGTGACCCAAAGCACTTCATCCATGATCAAATAACTAGTTTCAAGTTAGCAACATTTTTGCATGAACTTGACAATATTAAAGGTCTGATCAAGCATTGCTCCACAAAGAAGGAGGTCGCACAAAGAAGAGCACTATGGGTTAAAATACAAATTGCTAAAAACAAGATGAAGCAAGTTGATCCATTTTTTAAGGGATCATACCCATATATTAAGGACCCATAGTAAGAACCATGAAAATGCTAGATAATGCCAACAATTTTCTTTTAAATGTGCCTGCACTACCATCAAGCACTCTTGGTCCTATTTCTCAAGGGGATATACCACAAAGTCCACAACAAGTCACCCCTTTGAAACACATAGCTCCTATGGGAGGACCTTTGGTTGATTATCCCATAGGTCTTGATAAAATGTTTGATGATGTAGATATAACACAAGTAATGAATACCCCTACTAGGGTGGTAATTGAAAGACCCCCAGATGACAGATTGCTCATCAATTTTGAAACTGGAGGGAAAGTAGTGGATGACATAAGGGCTCAAGCCTGTTCAAAGTTCATGCAAGATGATCAATTCATCACTACAAAAGAGTTTAAGTACTTTCTCATTAAGAATAAAGGGGAAGAATTGCAACAGACAATGCAGGGCAAAAGCCTCACAAAGGACAAGAAAAAAGAAATAATTACAGAGTTTTGGGTGGAGGTCAACACATAAATGGAGTCTATGAATCCTCAGAGGGGCAGAGAAATAGTAAGAAGTGTTGGTTGCCTACTCTTTCGAGGATGGGATTTTTCATTTGCCATTCCATTTGACACTATCAAGAGGTAAGGAGGAAATGACACTTTTTTTGCAATTTGAAGAGCAAGATGATGCTCTCTATTTTGTGTCTGGATTTAATCCTAGACTATATGGTCTATTTTTTGAAAGACCAATAAGCCCCAAACGATTAATGATCCAAGTGAGCTCACTGGAAACTTGATAGTCAGAAGACTAGGGGATACACGTGCCACCCAAGCAACCTCCCTCACAGTAAATACGACCTTATTTACTGAAGCAACAATAAAGAAGTTGCAGGGAGACTTGGATAGGGCCAATGCCACAAATTTGAAATTTCTTGAGAGCAATTGAATGTGGTTACAAGATTGTTGCCTCCTCCACAACCGCCATTAAAGACAAATGATCACAAGTGAATGTTACTTTAGCCCTTGAGATTAAATATTTGAGAGATAAAATAAAAAAGAGTAGAGAGGAGGCAAGCATATCCAAAGAAGTAGCAATTAAGAAAATGTCAAACTTGATTGACAACTTTATGGGCCATAAGTTGTCAAAATATCTTGAGTCAGGTAGATAAAATTTGGGACAACTACAAGATTTTGAAGGATGCATTCATTAACCATGCTCAAGTAGGAGTCAGGTCAAAATTCTTTCAAGTTAGTTGGGCCCCTAGAGTTGCATTATTGAGAATTATTGCAAAAGGCTCCAATTTTGATTATAGTTTGGTGTTTGATATTCTTTCTAGGTTAGAATTTTTAGATGACATCATCCACCTTCACAATAAATAGAAGGCACTTATTAAGAGGGAGTTAGATATTTTTGAGGGTTTTGAAGAGTTTCATATGCCTCTCATATTGGATAATGAGGGAGAGATAAGGCCTTTCAAGGAATGGAGAGCAGATTTTGCTAATATTCTCTCTCCTATATATGGAAAAATAAACAAAGATGGTGAGATGGACACAAAGCAACCAAAACTTAATATGGATATGCTCTCTAAGCTTGAACAAAACATGTTATGATTCTCTAACATGGTTTGAGTGTTGATAAATGATTACAAGAATCATATGGTTAGTGTGAACCAATTTATTCCACTCAGAGGTGACATACCATCAAAGAAAGATGAAGATAAAGAGAAGAATGGTGCATAAATTTGAGTTGCTTTTAATTGATCATCACCAACCAGTATGAATGCAAATCAACAAGTCAAAAAATGATATGTAATTGAAAGGTTTACAAAATACTTGCACTTAACCCCAATCACAGATTTTCTTGATCATAAAACAAAATTGTGTGGTTATGTTTATTTTACCATTGAAATTACAAAATTGAGTTCACCTAAACCTTTACACAACCTAATAACATTAACTAATTACTTAAATATCGTAGTTGAAATTCAAAGAAGGAATTAAAGCTAAAAAGAATAAGAGAGAATAGAGAGACGATAAAGAATTTGTTAACGAAGTTGACCCATATGTTCAGGCTACGTCTCTGGGTTCGCTTCTCAATATAGGGCCGCTTTATTAATGACACCAAGCTTTAATTGCCTTTGTACATCATCCAAGCTTCAAACCTACATTACAATTTCTCTCATAGTCTATCTCTACACCTAAGACTCTTTCACATTCTCCTTTACTTCTATCCAAGGGATCGGCTTCAAACGCCTTAGAATTCCCAATTACACTTCAAGGAATACAAAATACAAAGTCTCTATGTTTACATCAATCTCCAAAATTACTTTTCCTAATTTCCTCCCAAAAGAATTGATTGCCTTCTCAAGAGTAAAAATACCCCCTTTAAATACATTTACAAATGCTATTATGGGGGTAACAAACATTATTTCCCCATTAAAATCATAATTTTTTTAATATATGGCTCATATTCATCGAGCCCCTTTTACAATTTTTTTAAAAAACCCCATTAAAATCTTCTTTTTATGGTTTCACGTGATTTAAGCCTTTATATAGGCTCTGGCCCCCTTATATCATTGCCAAAATCCTTTAAAATTGGCTTGTTTTACTTTAAATAGCAACTCTTCCATTTATGATTCTGTAAATCATGCATGACACAGTGGTTGGTCACACTTAATGGAATTTGGGAGGTCAGGGGTTTAAACCACTCGATGCCCTTCTTTAGATTTGTAATTTTTTGAAGTATAAATAACATTTAGCTCCATATTTCTAATAAAGTAGTTGTTTGGTGTAGTGGTAGCGCATGAAATTAGGGATAGAGAGGTTGGGGGTTTGAATCCCCCAACCACCTTTTGGACTAATAGCCATGAAGGAGGTTGCCATGGTGCCACATGGTATTCATTCATTGGGCCACGTGGCTCTTCTTTATTCACCAATATTTGGACATGTGTCAATATTTGATTGGTCCACGTCGTTAGACTATGCCACATCACCTTATTCCACATGTCATCTTCTCATTGGTCCAAGTCATCTTGCCACTTGTGTATGCCATGTTAGCATGCTGATGTCAACAGACATACAGTCTTGGTCAACCCATTTCCATGCAACTTTTACTGACCATATCTTTCACTTATGGACTTCAATTGACGCGATTCAAGCAGCGTCGAAGTCATCTCGACAAGCACTTCAATTTGGTGCCATTTCTGTCCGATTTGGAGATGATCATTTTTTTGACCTAGAGTCCTGTAGTACCCCTAGTCTTGTCGAACTTTGATCAAGCATAAATTTTGCATACGACCTCCTTTTGACACGATTCAAGTTGTGTCGAGACTGTATTGGCGAGCTCCACACAATGGCAATGCTTTTATTGGATTTTGAGACTGTGGTTTTTGAGGTCTTCTGGATCCTTTGGATTAAAAAGGGAATGTTAGAGGTGTCGTATTGACTTCAAGAAGCAATTTTGGGTAAATCAAATCCATTTGCAAGTATAAATGCTCCAAAATATCTTCAACTACTTTTGTAGCAGTTACTTCATGTATAAATGTATTTTGTCCTTTTGTAAATGTGTCACTGCTTAAATTTTGTCTTTTGTGATAAGCGATAGAACAAGGCTTTTTTCTTGTTGCTCCCTTACTTATATAAAAGGGATTTCTAACCCTTATTCTAAGATTCAAGTCCTTAGGTTTTGAGCAAGCCTTTGTATAGAACTAGTCTTGTATAGTTATGTCTTCTAAAGTTTTAGAAAAGGATGATGTGAAATTTCTTTGAAATAGCAACAAACAATTAAATTTTGTTGTTTATTTAACAATATCTCTTATATTGTTAATGTCTCCACACTGTAGTATAATATATTTTGAATCTTAATAATCAAAGGTTAATCAAGGTTCTCATTTCACATTTTCTATAATGAATGTTTGATTGTTAGCTTCTATTCAAGAAATAGATTAAAATTGATTTCAGATGGATATTTGAAGATATTGTGATTGTAGTAGGGATCTTAAAGGAGATTAAAAATGTTGTCCATTTGTTGGTTTCTTGTTGTAAGGAAATGAGATTATAAAAACCATTGAGTTAGTTTGCAGTTTGTTATCAAAGAAATTATTTCTTTCTTGACGCTGTAACGGATAAGGCACCGGTCAAAATAATTCACAAAGTTCAAATCTAGGCATAATCAACTTTAAAATTAAAAATTATATTTTATGTTTATTTGTTTTTGTTCGAGCTCATTTCACTCCATTAGAATATAGAGCTATAGAGGGTTTTGAAGATGATTTAGCCAATTAGGCTTATCCTCTAAATTGTCTTTGTGAAAATTATAATCTATTATGACATCATTAAAAGTATTGTTGTAATTCAAGAATGATGTTATGTAAAGGGGAACCCACCTTGATTTTTTAGAGCCTAAAGTGTAGAGGAGAACAATTATAAAATCTGTCTCCTATTCGTTGGCCATTGACCTAGGGTTCTTAAGTATATGATCTAGCTAATCCTTAGAGAAACCTAGACAATCAGCTGGAAACACCAATAGAATGATAAATCTACTGGGGATAAACTGACATTCCCAAAATCTCTAGTTGCATTGGAACTCAAGAAACTAATACTATGTCTGTATAATTAACCATCAAAGTCTAGGAAAGTCAAGACTGAGTTATAATACATACCCTAGTTTTTCTAGACTTGTGAAAAGTTATTTACTCATTCTATCTAGTGGTCTAGATTTGGGAAAATTGAGTCAAAGAAGTTTTATTTTCAGTCATTTGTTAAAAATAACATTTGAAGAAAATCTTATCAAAATTTTGAAATTTATTCAAAATATTTGTGTAATATTTGAAAAATATCCCCATTTATTTGGGTGGTGACTCTGATACCTCTAAGCCAATGGAACAAAATAAATATTTAAAAAGCCTTTCTCAAAATGGAAGGAAGGGGATATTTATTCAAAGGTGATCCTACAAATAAGTTTGAGACTAAGCTACATGATAAAAAGTAGACATGGAAAGCTAAGGATACTAATAAGTTAGAGCCTACTTTTGGAAATCACTTTCTTTATGCAGGAAAAAAGTTTCAAATTGATCTGCATAGATGAAGAGCCTAAGAAAGTGAAAAATAAAAAAGGATAAAGATGAGGGTTCTTCATCTCAAGGAGAATAAGTAGCTACACAAGAGAAAATTAAAGAAAATGTAAAACTCCCAAGCCTAAAACTAAAGGGAAGAAAATTATTATAACAATATAACTCAAGAAGGTATATAAGAGGAAAGCCCTTGAGGCCATTGAAGAGGAACAAGTGGAAGAGGAAGTATTTCCACTGAAGGGGAAGAAGAAGAAATATCAAGGCACAACTAATTCAAGTCAACCACCCCTTTAGGTGATGTTTCTTAGCCAATTCCTTCAATACAAATAATTCATTTCCTTCTTCCAATACAACAAAGTCCACTACTATAACAATTTTTCCTCCAAAACATTCATTTTCTACACAAGTAACAATATAAGTGAGCCAACCTACCACTATACCATCTTCTCTTCCAACTATTCTTTCTCCCCCTCTTGTACAAAATTTTGGGACCATTATCCTACCAATAAATCCTCTAATTATTTTTACAACTCCTATCCCTACCATTCATTTATTTGTTGATACATCCAATACAGAGGATTCAACTAACCTTGTTACACCTTGAAATTCCCCTATTAGATCCTCTCCTTTGAATTTCTCTCCACCACTCTTCAATATTGATTAATTAATGTAAGTGATGAAATAATATGAATCTATACAAGAGGAAGTTACTATCTAGACAAAAGAACAAGAGGAACACATAATTGCAAATCAAGAGGAGGTGCAACCAAGGGTTGATTAGCAAAAAAATAAATAATTGACCTCTTCTTGTGCTTTTTGTTGACCTTGAGGATCAATTAATTTTGTTTTTGCTAATCAACCCTTGATCCTCAAGGTCAACAAAAAGCACAAGAAGAGGACCAAGGGTTGTTCAATAATATGAAGAATAAGGAAATAAGGATAAATATATCCATGTGGATAAACCTTACCAACAAGGAATAGAAGAGGATATTCAATTTGTAGCTCTAGTTGTACAAGAATATTAACCTCTAACCAAGAAAGAAAATGCTAAAGGAATGCACTCTTGGACAAAATGAAAAATGAGCTAGAGCACCCGAAAGCTACTCAATAGAATGCATCTTTACAACAATAGCAATCACAAGTCCTTTCTTCTCAAAAAAAAAAACAAAAGAAAGAAAGGTAGTGAATACTTCTTCACTAGTTCTTATATGGCTAGATGTTAACATACATAATAGAAAACCTATTATCAAGCCAGTATCCAAGGATCTCTCTAGTGTTATGGTATGATCATAGCTCCAAGAACGAAAAAGAAACCTATAAATCTATTTACAATCATAATGTATGCTTGAAGAGCTAGAATAGTTGAAATAGCTACTCCTATGGTGTAGAAAGATGGCAGGGAAGTTGATTATGATAGTCCCTTTTATTGTTTATGAGCTCTGCCTTTATGGGACTGTCCTCATTATACTTTCTCTTGACTGTGATCTCTTTGTAGGTTATTGCTCATCACAGTCTTAAAATTTATGACTGTCTCTTCTTTCTTAGGTCCGCCTCTTGTGATTTAGGACTGTCTTCATCATGGTAGTTATGTTTCAACTTTTTTGGCCACTATCCTTAATTGTCAGCATTGTCACTTACTCTATCATAAATGCTTGAGCATCATCAACCTTTGTCTTTAATTTCATTTCCATTTGCATGGTTTGCCTCATAACCCTTGACTGCCTGCATTGCAAAATAACAATTAGTACCTCTCAACTCTGCAAGATACACACTGCCAATACCTTCATTTTGACTGTGATCATTCATCAACTTTTCCCTTGTTGTCATAAAGCCCTCAGTACTCTACTATTTAAATATCAAGCAGCCAACACTTCATTAGGACTATCACCAATAATATCCTTACAATGCAGTGATATCTCTATTTTTCCATCAATGGAATGACTCGCCCTTACATGCTATGTACCTAGTTGCTGCCTTTGTTTCAAGAAGGCAAAGATATCTTTAGATGAAAAATCCATGATGAACAGGGTAAAGACCAGTTGGCTTAGGTGGTGGAAAATAAGCAATCACAAAGATGCCAAAATGTATTGCTGAGGATGCACAAGAACATCTACATGGCTGTCAATCTTTATTATTTTTCTAAGATTGTCCCTCCATCATTCCATAAGACTGTCTTAACATTATCAACATAGGTCCTGGCTGCAACATGAATCTATCTTTGCATATGATGACTTGACTATCACTGTGCATAAGTCTGGCCTCTGATGGCCCTCTATGGTGATTAGCATGGCTGCCTTTTATGATGAAGTTGCATTTGTTTGATTATCTTTGTTCATATGACTGCCCTGTATTCTTTGCATATTTGTCCTTAATGATTTGATGACTGCCCTTTGCATCATTGTTTGCACATTCACATTTATATTTTTTGCACTTTTACATTCATATTTTTTGCACTTTTGCAGTCATATTATCTGCACTTTTACATTGTGATTTGCTGCACTTTCATATTGACCTTATTGCTGCTCATTCATTGTTATTTTGTGCACTTTTACAGTCATATTTTCTACACTTTTACATTGTCATTATTGCTGCTCATTCATTGTGATTTGTTGCACTTTTACATTCATATTTTCTGCACTTTTACAGTCATATGTTGCACTATATGAAGTCATTATTGCTGCTCATTTGAACTCATTGCTTCTCATTTTTGAAGTCATTATTGCTGCTCATTTGAACTCATATTGTTTCTCATTTGATGTACTATATCGTCAAGTGAAAACTCCACCTTCTTTTCTTCATATAATGATGATCATCTTTGGCCAACATATGCTATTATTTCTGAATTTTAGTTCCAGCCATAGTTTGCTTTGTATATGATTTATCTTCTGCCATCACAAAGCAAATTAAGGGATTTTTTGACAACCAAGACACCCATGAGGATATGGATCATGTGAATGGTCTTCTTCTCATTCATTGATGCTAGCAATGCCACTGTCTTCTTGGTGACTGTCCCCTAAAGGAAAACTGCCCACATTATGCTTGCTATACCTTGAAGATTCATATGACATTTGTATCATCATCCTCCTCTCTTGAATCCACGAGAATAACAAGAAAAATGTGCAGAATAGTTAGAAATAACCTCAATGCTTGACTAAATTCTCGGTCCTCTAATAAGCATATTCATATAAATTTCAATGCAAGCTTTGCTAACTCTAGAGCCTCATTTATTGGCCAACCTTTAACAGTTTGGTCAAGAATTTGCTTGAAGAAGCCCTTATTAATAGCCTTTGCCTTTCATGGTGGACTATATTTTTTAAGTCATTTCCCTTCATGCTTTCATGGGTCTTCATCATGCCATATTCTTGATTTCTGTCATACAGTCATTTATGAAACTTTGACGGTCCTTCATATTGGATTTTTCATTTATTTAGGTCTAAAACCTTCAATGGACTATCATACACTGTTACTAGAGGACTGATGTCCCTATCTTTTGAGTTGAAAGTCATATATCTTGCAAAATTTACTTGTACTCTTCCTTTTATTGCATGATGGCTGTCTTTTCTAATGACGTCTGCACTCAACCGTGGTTAACTCACTCTCCAAAGGAGACTGTCATCTAATAAGGTTTGACTATCACCCAATATTCCATTGATTATGAGTACCATCCCTTATCTCTAGTCGTTGAAGCATTACCAAACATTACTAAGACTGATTTACAATATGACCATATGTATGAAACATTTATTTTAGGCATTTCCTCTCAAAAACTGCTGCAACTAGGTATCTTCATACCAGTGTGATCTTTATCAAGAATCCATGCATTGGGTTGAAGAGACCTCATTAACCACTTCACATCTATCAATCGTTATCAAAATTTTTCCTATCTTTAACACCATAGACCTGCTCAATGCTATTACCATCTTAAAACCATAGACTATGAGGACTGTCTTTCATTTAATGGCTTCTTTCTTGAGTATGGACTGTCCACTTAAGGCAAGGTCTGCCACCTTGATCTCTGTCATCATTCTGCTGCCTCACTATCATCTTCTTCTTGGGACCACTTAAAAGAACTTTGCATTACACTTTCATTTAGTATGACTCTCCTTTCAAATGTAAGAGGTGACTGTACTCACATATAAGTGTAAGAGGTGACTATGCTCACATGAAAGAGGTGAGTACCCATGTCTTTATCTTCTATTTGAAACACTGTCCAGCCTATTATGTTTGTGGTGTAAACTTCACACTCTGTCCTCCTTCCTTTGCACATAGGACTGTCTTTTTAGTTTGATTATTGGCATTTGAAGGTTGCAATTAAAATTGTGATATGTGCTTTGTCCTTTAAACCTCTTTGTCTTTTTAATGCACTGCCCTGTTTTTTTTGGATGGCTTCTTACATGGTCATAGTGGATTGACCATCAATCTTTGATGATTGGTGTCTTTTCTGCCCTTTATCAGGCTCTTTGACAATCCAAAAGCCTCCTCAAAGGTATATAACGCTCTTTGTTATGCTCTTCCTTTTGATCAACATCATGAGCTATGTCATGATCCTTTTGCATTTCATGGTGAAACATTTGGTTGTCTCTAATCTTTCATACAACCTTTTCCTGCAACCTTTCTAATCACTTGACATTGCTCACTGTCACTTTATTTATATGAACATCTCAGCCCTCTATGAAACTTTGCTAGAAGCCTTGGACTGTAGTTGCCTACTTTGTTCTAGATTTGAAACTTGAGGGTTTCATTTGATAAAACCTTCCTTGTGATAGCCTTTTTGAATGTAAACCAGAACATATCTCTGCAATAATGGCATTCTAAAGAGAAAAAGTGTAAGGAAGCTAAGGTAGCAAAACAACTTCCTACACTAATCTTGAGAGGAGAATAATGCAAAACTTTTACAAATCTTTAACAGTTACAAAAACTTAAACAAAAATAAACACAAATATCATGCATACCACAACACAATGATTTACGTGGGGAAAACCCTTTCGGGAGAAAAACCTCACACTCTAAAAGTTGCCAATATATTATTCAGAAATCACAAAGATTACAATATACTTGCAGAGTAAGCTTCTCACAGGAGTATCACCAACCAAAGATCCAAAGGTAACATAACTACTATCAGACTCTCATAATACATCATAATACACAACTATAATACAACTCCCTCATAAAATAGGGTTGCCTTCTAGGGCAAGTCAAGCCAACAAAATATCGACCTTTAGATCTAAGACCTAATGACGAATGGTTCAAAATTATAATAATAAAATATACATAAAATGTGGCTTTCGGGGACGTTGCCCTGAACCCCCACTGGGGTGCACTGCCCCTGGACCCCTACAAGGGGGTACCCCACCTGTAACCCCCCCACACTGACATATCAACAGTACCTTATGTATTTGCAAGGTTGAGACATATTTTCCCAACAAAAAGATGCTAGAAATCTCTAACAATAGGAGTAAATGCATGATATGCGATAGTTCTAAACATCTTTCATGACTATATTGATGAGTTTCAATGTTTTACTTTCCTTTAACTAGGTGTCTCAACTTCAGAAACTAGAAATAACTTTGAGATACATTACATACCTGAAGTTAAGCATTGAAAACACTTAATCTTCTTCTGAAAATGCACTTGAAAAAAAACCTGGTGGTCATGCAAAACTTAATCTACTATGTAAATGACTCTCCAACTGTTGGAAACCCTAGAAGTCCTCTTCCACGTGAAGCTCTTTCAGATCCTCTTTGCATTTGCTCAATTTTAGTGCCTAGAATTAGAGTTTTCCTTTCATTTTTTACATGTAAAAGCATTCTTTTTTACTTTGGCATAAAAATAATATCCCTTTTTCCTTTGTTTTTATTTTATTTTGCAATTAGAGCATGCCTTTTCACTTTAGCGTGGAAATAATATAACTTAAGGAATTAAGTTTCACTCTTTTAAATGAAAATATTTTAATCAAGACCTTGGATAAAATATTAAAGCCCCCATTTGTCTTTTTTCCTTTTTTTAGAATAAAGACCAAAAACAATGATTATTTAAATGAACCATTTAAATAATGTTGAGTTTACAAAAAATGGACTACAAATCCATCAATCCCGACAACCACAACCTATACATTGACCATGGGTCCCCACTAAGGAACCTCCTGAGAAGAACATGCATACTCTACTATACCCACTAGGACTCCCTATAATATGTTGTGTCTGTATAGTACGATCAATCAAATATCAGGTATGTCGATAATAAGGTAGATGCTCCACATCATTGTCCCAGACTGGGAAATCTTTGTATGGCCTCCATGTGAAAGCATCAAGGGTATTAATACCACGACAACAATAGTTGACGTCACCAACCCATATCTACTAATGCCCCTCCATAGATATATACATACAACGTTCTTGGTGTTAGATATTTGTCCACTAGTGGCCTAAAGACAACTATATACTCCCAAGCCCAAACCATAAGCAATGTGGTACCACAGTTGATAGACCAAGTATCTCTATAAGCTACATCATGAAGTTGGAAATAAAGCATGGCCAATAAATAAGGACCCCAAACATAGATTGTTGCTTGCTCCATCATACCCTCAAGCATCTGATCCCATCCAATATGGAACCCGTGGCCTTGATTATCAAGAATGACGATGCCTCCGATAATAGTGGAAATAATGACTATAAGTCGATCATATCTATCAATTAGTGTATCCCACTAGATCTTGTAGTCCTCAATGCCAAGAGCTAGGACATCAACATCAAAAACTCTTTGCAATGCATTTAATCCATGATCAAGATCATAAATAACACGCTCAACATGAATGGGAAGATGAAGAATACACTAGGTGTCCTCTCTTGTGGGTAAATGGGACGCACTGGTCTTTGAATGCCAAGGCTCTGCAAGAGCTATCAACAATCCTTGGTTAGCTCGAATGATAGACATGAAAGTAACATGGTATAATCCTAGGGAATGCAATGTATCCCTCTCCTCATCTCCTAGATGATCTCACAATCTAAAAGAAGCAGGTCAACTCTCTTGGGTATAGATGGGTGTTAATCACATCTGTGATCACAAAAAGCACATTACATCAATCAGGACGCCTAACTGAACCTATTAGAATTTTTATACAAAGAAAAATTTATCAAAAATTGACTCAAATTGGCTAATAGTCAAATGCATCACACTATCATACAAATGTGACTCACATTGCAATTATGAACAGGCTATTAAGCAATTGTGGCAATATTGTCATGCATACGTGTTGCAGGAAAGCAATTGTGACATTCTATCCTACACTTGTGTCACACCACAATGGATGCAGTGTAGAAAGCTCTTGTGAGCAACCTAACATTTGCAACTCTATTTTACATATGCGCCACACATCGCACATGCGGTGCACAAAACCACACATTTGAAAAACACGATGGAAGATGCTGCGCAAAAACTGCACCACATATGTTTGGTCTTCTTTGACCCCCTAAATCTGGAAAAAATTAAACAAATTATGAAGAAAGGAAAGGGTACATATTGTTTTGTCTGATCCCTCGTGCCTCTAGAAGGACCTAACTAGATACTCATGGAGTGCAACTATTGAAACAAGCGATTTTAGCAGGGCTCCTTCACCAAATATGCTCTCAGAGCTCTCAAAATTATAAACACAAAATGCATAAATGAACTTTTTTGCACCCCCTAGGGTCTATTTATAGACTTTTAAGGTGGGATTTTGGACCCCCTTTATAATTGGGTGCATCAACTTCAAACTTCAAATGCAACTACAAACACCTTGGAGGCCCTATTATCAAAAGATTTTGCTACCAATGTACTCAACACTATCAAATTTACTTGTTGGAACAATTTCCCATTTTTTTGAATTTTTTTCAAAATTTGTAAATTTTTGTAAGGGAGCATCATCCTATCCTGCCGTCACCGGGGCAATACTAGGGCAACTCTTGAGCACAAATTTTTGAATTTTCTTTGACATAATGCTATAAAATGCATTACATCAAAGAGGGGCAGAATGTAGATACCCTAAATTATCCTAACATGCAACACCTTTTTACTAATTTTCACTCTTTTTCCCTAATGAT